>BKZX01019715.1:0-21488 GCA_014362285.1 Fagus crenata
TTGTTTTGTCTTCCTTACGTGATCAAGTTTGGCATGTGTTCAGGAAGGATGCTGCTGGATGTATTAATATTTGTAGTTAATGAAGCTTGAGGTATTTTCTTGTCAAAAAATATACAGCTACTCAGCTAGCATTCCAATGTAACAAATTTTGCAAAAATCAACATTCTAATTAATTAAATTCGTGAACATGTTGAGTGTAACATCATGGAATCCTTAATTTAATTAATCTCTAAACTCTAATCCTACTGAAGTGAGTATCCCAAAAATTGCCCACTTTCCATTAATCATAATAAATCAACAAGTTGCATGTTATTATATTTTTTTTTATTATTATATACAGCTACTCAGCTAGCATTCCAATGTAAAAAATTTTGCAAAAATCAAAATTCTAGTTAATTAAATTCGTGAACATGTTGACTGTAACATCATGGAATCCTTAATTTAATTAATTTCTAAACTCTAATCCTACTGAAGTGAGTATCCCAAAATTTGCCCACTTGCCATTAATCATAATAAATCAACAAGTTGCATGTTATTATATTTTTTTATTATTATTATATACAGCTACTCAGCTAGCATTCCAATGTAACAAATTTTGCAAAAATCAACATTCTTATTAATTAAATTCGTGAACATGTTGATTGTAACATCATGGCAAGTGGACATACCGTGTGAAACGGATCGTATGCACTCACCTTAAGAAACCATTAAGTCGTATAATATGATAAATGGGATGATAATTAATTCTTTCAATTAAATCTGGCCACTGAAATGTCCTTGGCCACAAAAAAATTGTGGTATTCCAAAATTTGTTTAACTTGATGAATATTACTTATTCGACATGTGATACTCTAATACTCTGTGAATAATTAATTGTCAAAAATCTTGTAAATTGTAATTTAGTGGGATTTTTTTTTTTTTTTTTTTTTTCATAAGGAGGATATGAGTTCAAATTAATCTCTCTCTTCCAATATGTTACAAAACAAAAAATGAAGTAAACAATTAATTATTGGGTAAAATGCATTTACACCCCTTGAATTTTCAATGGGTTGCACTTAGACCCCTATACTTTGTTTTTAACCAATTTACTACTTAAACTTTGAGTATGTACCAAATAATCCATTCTGTTCAATTGTCATCCACTCTTCCGTTAAGTGCACTACGTGAATGTCATGTGTCCCTAATAAAAAAATAAAAAAAATTACAATCCTTTTAATCGTCAGATCCAAAGAGAAAGCTCCGATGACACAGCCACCACACTAGCCACAATGGCACCGTGCCACCAGCCACGACGGCAAGCCACCACGAGTCACACATCTCGCCAGCAGGTGAGTTCTCCTTCCCTCCCTCTATTTCCCTATTGCAACTGATTTTTTTTGGTTTTGTGGGGAACCAAACAAAAAATAAATGGGTTAAATTAGATATGCATTAATCCATAGTCATGTAATTGCAAAATTGAGTTGATGAATGATTGTAATTTTCTGGATCTGACGATTAAAAGGATTGTAATTTTTTATTTTTTTTATTAGGAACATGTGACATTCACGAGGTGCACTTAACGAAAAAGTGGATGACAATTGAATAGAAGGGGTTATTTGGCACATACCTAAAGTTTAAGTAATAAATTGGTTAAAAGCAAAGTACATGGGGTCTAAGTGCAACCCCATCAAAATTCAAAGGGTGTAGATGCATTTTACCCTTAATTATTTGAAGACTACCTCCAAATAAAGTTGGATAAAGCTAGTTGGTTGAGAGAGAGACAAATCGATCAATGTTTCAAAGTTCAACCTAATTATATGCAAGTTGTATGATTTATTTACTTGATTATGTTAGAAACGATTTAGACTTGGCTATTTCTACATCATAAAGTCTTACTGTTTCTACGTATTAAAAGCTTTGTCCTTTTTAATGAATGCATTGTACATATAACCGATTTAGCATTGCTATATATGTGTGCACTCTTTGTAAGAAAATATAGATCATTACATGCAGTAAGAGATATATATCGTAAATTATACATTGTGTGGATGACCACTTAAAAAAATATTATTTTCTTTATTTCATAACACATTATCAGCACGAGACTCTAGCCAAATTATAAAAGGATTTTGTCCTTACTTTATCAATCACAACAAAAGGTTATTTGTGTAACACTTCAATTTACTGTAAGTTATTTCCTAATGAATTTTTTATCTCATTATCTAATTTATTTGTTATCACATTAATTCAAGCCTAATACCTTAATATTTAGTTTATAATCCACTAATATTTAGTTTAATGGATTAAAAGTCCTATGAGTTTCATGTTTAACATATGTTATTTGGTAATCGGTTAAATATTAAGCAATTCCATTACATTTAATTATTCTAATCCTGTCAAAGTTGGATACAAATGATAAAAGATAAAAGATATGACTATATACGCATATAACTATATTAATTACATGTCTATTAACCTTGGATACAAATGATAAAAAATAAATAAATAAAAAAAGGGGAATGTATACATATATTTTATATCATATTTTATATAGTCAATTTTTATTCCTATTGCAAGTTTACATTTGAATAATTTAGATTGATTAAATTATTTCTTATCAAAACATTGCATGATATAAATGCTTACTTACTTAATTGTTAATATTGTTACATCTTCCCTATAGATAATGTCGAACCTTACAAAACTTGAATTCGTTGCCTTGATATTTTGGGTAAGAATTACTTATCATGGATCCTTGATGCTGAGATCCACTTGGAGATACTGTAAAAGATGGCAACCAAGTATCCCCACAAAATCGCGCAAAAGAAATTAATGATTTTTTTTCGCCATCATCTCCATGAGGAATTAAAAACAGAGTACCTTACAATAAAAGATCCTCTGATTCTATGGAATAACTTAAAGGAGAGAAACGAGTACCAAAAAACCGTAATCCTCCCTAAAGCTCGTTATGATTGGATGCACCTAAGGTTGTAAGATTTTAAAAGTGTGAGTGAATATAATTCTACACTTTTTAAAGTCAGCTCACAATTAAAATTATGTGGGGAAAAGATCACTGATGAAGTCATGTTAGAAAAAACATACATTACATTTCATGCCTTGAATGTGCTCCTGCAGTAGAAATATCGAAAGCGTAAGTTCACAAAATATTCTGAACTAATATCTTTTCTTCTAGTGGCTAAACAAAATAATGAGCTTTTGCTGAAAAATCACTAGTCTCGCCCGACCAATTCAACACCATTCCCTAAAGTGAACGGAACCTCATTTAATAATAATAAAGGATATAATGTTCGTGGGTGTGGACATGGTGGGAAACGAGGGGGACGTATTCAAAATACTCCAAGAAAGAATACCACACCTTACCACTGAAAGGGGAATTACAATGAAAGAAAACAACATGGAAATGGACAAGGTTGACAAAATAAACCCCCAAAAACCCATGAAGAAAAATGTTTTAGGTGTGGTATGAAAGGGCATTGGCAACGTACATGTCGTATGCCTAAACAATTAGTAGACCTATACCAAGCCTCTATAAAAGAAAAAGGGAAAGGAATTGAAATGAATTTCGCTCATCACAGTGATCCAGAAGATCACATGGGTTATTCTGATATCCCAAATAAAGTGGACATTACCCATCTGGATGTCTCTGATTTCTTTGAGGATGCTAACGGAAAAATTGATCATTTGATTGGTGATGGAAATATTCATACCAATTAGCATATTTCCTTTCTAACATACTATCGCTTTCTTTTAGTATGTTATCTTGTTATGCTTTATTTTACTCTTAAAATAATAAAGTTTAATTTATATTTTTAATATATGTAGAGGCATGAGTCATATTGATGGATTTAATTCCAAGATGATGGGCAAAGACTTTTGTCTAGCAGAAAGTGCAACAACGCACACAATCCTTAAAAATAAAAAACATTTTCAACAATTATCCTTAAGAAAAGCTTATGTCAATACCATATCAGGTTCTTCGAACCTAATTGAAGGCTCTGGAAGAGCAAATATCATGTTACCAAAGGGAACAAAACTTTATATTGGCGATGCTTTGTACTCTTCTAAACCTAGAAGGAATTTACTCAGCTTTAAGGATATATGTCATAATGGTTATCATATTGAAACCAACAATAAAGGCAGTGAAGAATATCTTTATATTACTTCAATGGTTTCAGGCCAATAACTCATATTAGAAAAACTGCCTATTTTCTCTTCTAGGTTATATTATACCACTATGAAAACAATTGAAACAAATGTTATAGTGCACCAGAAGCGCTCTAACCCAAATATATTTATGCTTTGGCATAATCGTCTTGGGCATCCAGGATCAATAATGATGCGTCGAATCATTGAGAATTCTCATGGGCATCCCTTAAAGAACCAAAAGATTCTTTCACCAATTGACTATCCTTGTAGTGCCTGTTCTTAAGGTAAACTAATCATCAGACCATCTCTTTCAAAGATTGCTGTTGAATCTCCATCTTTCTTAGAAAAAATACATGGTGATATTTATGGACCTATACACCCGCCATGTGGGCCATTCAGATATTTTATGATTTTAATAGATGTATTAACTAGATAGTCACATGTTTGTCTACTTTCTTCTAGGAATGTTGCATTTGCTAGACTCCTTGCTCAAATAATTAGGTTACAAGCACAATTTCCTGACTACCCAATTAAGAAAATTCCTCTAGATAATGCAGGAGAGTTTACATCTCAAGCATTTGATAACTATTGCATGTCAATTGGGATTGATGTTGAATATCATGTTGCTCATAACCATACTCAAAATGGTTTAGCTGAATCATTTATTAAAAAACTTCAAATGATTGCTCGTCCTTTACTTATGAAAACAAAACTACCTATTTCTGCTTGGAGACATGCCATATTACATGCTGCATCATTAGTTCGCATTAGACCAATTGCTTACCATAAATACTCACCATTACAACTAGTTTTTGGTCAAAAACCAAATGTTTTTCACTTTCGCATTTTTGGTCGTGCTCGATATGTACCTATTTCACCCCCACAACGCACTAAAATGGGCCCCCAATGTAGACTTGGAATTTATGTTGGTTTTGATTCTCCCGTCAATCATTAGATATCTTGAACCCCTAGCTAGTGACATTTTTAAGGCACGTTTTGATAATTGTCACTTTAATGAAACAATCTTCCCACCATTAGGGGGAGAAAAATCGTTGCCTAAAGCACGACGAGAGATCACTTGGAATGTTTCGATATTATCCCATCTTGATCCTTGTACAAATCAAAATGAACTGAAAGTTCAGAGGATTATTCATTTGCAAGGTATTGCAAATCAATTACCGGATGTATTCACTGATAGTAAGAAAATAGTGAAATCTCACATCCCAGCTGCTAACAATCCAGCACGGATTGAAGTCCCTGAAGGATAATTAATTAACATAGCAGCAAATGAATCTAAGATACGCCTAAAGCGTGGAAGACCTATTGGTGCTAAAGACAAAATTCCCCGGAAGAGGAAAACACAAGAAAAACAAGTTGCAGCCCCTAAAGAGGCTATACCCATAAAACAGGCAACAAACATAATTAATCTATCCAAATATTATGCACACAAATCTCCTGAAAATGAACCTCTTGAAGAGGAACCTCCTGAAGAGGGAACTCTGAAGAGTTATCCCCAGAAGAGGAGCAGTTACCTGAAAATGATGAGATCTCAATACATTATGTAAGTACAGGAGAAATATGGGATATAAATAAAATTGTACATATTTTCATTTAAAGTTGCTCTTGACATTACCAAAAGTAATGATCATGAAATTGAACCACAAACTGTTGAACAATGTCGACGTAGAAATGATTGGCCAAAGTGGAAAGAAGCAATTCAAGTAGAGCTAAACTCACTATTAAAACGTGAAGTATTTGGACCTATAGTCCAAACACCTTAAGGTGTAATGCCTGTTGGATATAAGTGGGTATTTGTACAAAAGCGTAATGAGAAAAATAAAATCATAAGGTACAAAGCGCGACTTGTGGCACAAGGTTTCTCGCAAAGACCTGGCATTGATTATGAAGAAACATATTCTTCTGTAATGGATGCAATTACATTTAGGTTTTTTATTAGCTTGGTAGTTACAGAAAATTTAGATATGCGCTTAATGGATGTTGTTACAGCATATCTGTATGGGTCATTGGATAATGATATATACATGAAAATCCCTGAAGGATATAAAATACCTGAAGCATATAATTCAAAATCCCGAAACATGTATTCTATCAAGCTACAAAGGTCTTTATATGGCTTAAAGAAATCCGGTCGCATGTGGTACAATTGACTCAGTGAATATCTATTGAAAGAAGGATTTGAGAATAATCCTATTTGTCCATGCGTTTTTCTTAAAAAATCAGAATCCGGATTTGCTATTGTCGCGGTGTATGTTGACGATTTAAATCTTGTGGGAACTCCTGAAAAGCTCACAAAAACCGCTGATTACTTAAAGAATGAGTTTGAGATGAAGGATCTCGGTAAAACAAAATTTTGTCTTGGCTTACAAATTGAACACCTTCCAAATGGTATTCTTATTCATCAGTCAACATACACAGAGAAAGTCCTGAAGCACTTTCACGTGGATAAAGCTCATCCTTTGAGCACTTAAATGGTTGTTCGATCACTTGATGTCAAGAAAGATCCTTTTCACCCTCAAGAAGTTGGTGAAGAAACTCTCGGTCTTGAAGTATCATACCTCAGTGCAATTGGTGCTTTGATGTACTTTGCAAATTGCACACGACCTGACATAGCTTTTTCGGTCAATTTATTGGCAAGGTATAGTTCCGCACCAACTTTGAGACATTGGAATGGGTTCAAGCATGTATTGTGTTACCTCCGTGGAACGACTAACATGGGATTATTTTATTCAAATAAATCAAATCCACAGTTAGTTGGATATGCAGATGCTGGTTATCTTTCTAATCCACACAAAGGCCGATCACAAACAAGTATTTGTTTACTTGTGGCAACACTGCTATTTCATGGAGATCTGTTAAGCAAACTATATCTACCACCTCCTCAAATCATTCAGAGATTATTGCAATTCATAAAGCAAGTCGTGAATGCGTTTGGCTAAGATCAGTAATTCAACATATTCGAGAAAAGTGTGGATTATCCTCAATCAAAGATAACCCGACAATACTATATGAAGATAATGCTGTTTGTATCACTCAAATCAGATGAGGCTATATTAAAGGTGATAGAACCAAGCATATTTCACCAAACTTCTTTTATACACATGAGCTCCAGAAAAGCGGTGACATTGATGTTAAGCAGATACGATCAAGTGAAAATTTGACAGATATATTCATTAAGTCATTACCGACTACAACATTCAAGAAGATAGTTCACAGCATTGGCATGCGTAGACTTAAGGATCTTCTAATTTTGAACAATTGAAACTCTATGCATTCATGAGGGGGAGTAAAATTTTCTGAAGGATATGTGCTGATTGTACTCTTTTTCCTTCGCTAAGGTTTTTTCCCATAGGGTTTTCCTTTGCAAAGTTTTAATAAGGCAATCCTAAGGCACTTAAAGAGACACAAGAATACCGTACTCTTTTTCCTTTGCCATTGGTTTTTTTCCCATTGGGTTTTTACGTGACAAGGTTTTAATGAGGCATATTCTTAGTAAGTGATCATCCAAGGGGAAGTGTTAGAAACGATTTAGACTTGGCTGTTTCTATATCATAAAGACTTACTGTTTCTACGTATTAAAAGCTTTGACTTTTTTAATGAATACATTGTACACATAACCGATTTAGCATTGCTATATATGTGTGCACTCTTTGTAAGACAATATAGATCATTACATGCAATAAAAGATATATCATAAATTATACATTGTGTGGATGACCACTTAAAGAAGTATTATTTTCTTTATTTCATAACAGATTATTATTTTTGTATTATTATCTTGGAAAATTATTTAATACTTCTAGAATACAATAAATGCATACTCATTTTTCTCACATTAATGATATGTCTCACCATGAATTAATTAATGAGGTTCACTGTGTAAAACTTATCCTCTAATCGAGTACATGATCATAGCATGAGCATATAAACAACAATATTATATCAGACGTGATTAGGAGAACATACCTGAATCCATTGATGAAACTAATAGAAGTAATAGGGCATCTTTTACTCTCTTACTCTCTTGAGTTCAAGTCTAATGGGAAGACTTCAAAGTGACGGTAGGTTAGAGTGAGAGCAGGGACCCCTATAACGTTATATTTATATGATAAATATAGGCCCTTAATGTAAACCCTAAACCCATAAAGGATTTACCCAACTTAGGCCCACACATTAAAATACCCATGTCCTATATTATTAAATGTAGCTAAGGTGCACTAAAGCCCAATAAACAATATATGATCACATTAAACTTAAGGGGCTTTACCGGTCAACTCTCTGTCATACGGGGTATCCTATCAATTCGGTTTTGACACAAAAGAATGCTGGTCACAAAATAAAATCTTACATTCTCCCACTTGAGCAGCATAAGTCAAAAGATATATTTTTTTTTTTTTTTAAAGAAGAAAAACTTGACACTCCGAATTGATAATACTCTATGTGGCCACAATCCTAATAGAATGCCCAAGAGAGTAACACCTTAAACTTTGTCCTTAGTTAAATGAAAACATAAGTATCCAATTATATAGGTCAATACATCCAAAATTGATATAAGACCATACATAGTCAAAATACTTATAATTCCATCAACTCAGGTAATATGGTATGGTAATGTGTGGTATGGAAATTACATGCAACTGTGATCACCATGTCAATTTCCATAAGGTCTAACAATATGTTCTTATCAAGAACCAATAACGCTTCCCAAGAAGCTCCTTAAGACTGGCGAAAACTTTATGTCTTAAGTAGTAGAACTTTCACTCATAGGTCCAAGCCTGTATACCGTATGAGTTAACTGCCCTGCTTAAAGCTAAAACATGCTTTAAGACTTTTCCTGCCATAATAAACTTACATGTGAACACAAAATATGGCAAATAATATAACACGCATAAACAATGCATAATCAATATTCTCGAGAATGTAAATTGACTTAGTCAAAATAATAAATTGCAATTTAAAACTTAAACAAAACATAACTCCCATTAACCAAAAACATCAAAACTTTCAACCAACTCCATATGAGCAACATGCTCCTTAAAAACTTTAGGAGGCAATCCTTTGGTTAGGGGATCAGCAATCATCTCCTCAGTGGCTATATGAATAATAGAAATTTGCAACTCAAGAATCTTATCTCTAACAACCAAATACTTGATGTGCATATGTTTTGATCAAGATGATCTTTTATTATTCTTTGAGAAGCAAACCGCAGCGGAATTATCATTGTAGATTGTCAAAGGCTTAGAGATGGAATCCACAATCTCTAACCTTGAAATAAAATTTCGCAACCAAATAGCCTGTAAAGTTGCCTCATAAAAAGCTACATACTCAGTTTATCTCCTTTCACCAAGATTTTTCATCTAAAAATTATTGAACAAAATCCTTTTAGTTATGCAACAAAATCCAAATCATTGCTAGCAAGAAGAATATCATCAACATAGAGCACCAAGCAAATAATCTTGCTCCCACTAATCTTCAGGTATATACAATGATCAACTATATTTTCTTTGAAACCATATCCGTCATAAAACTCACCACCTCATCCTGATCTTACAATTTTGATTTCCTTTTCCCCTTTAAGTTCTATATTAGCTTTATAAAATTTGAATGTATCCAAAGCCTCAAATTTTTCTTGTATGAGAAGAATATATCCATAACGAGAAAGTGGTCAATGAAAGTAATAAAGTATTTATATCCACCCAAAATGGCAAATGTAAATGGTCCACAAATGTCAGTATGAATGATCTTCAATAGCCCCTTATTCCGGGTAGCCCCTTTCTTCCTAACTCTCGTAATTTTCCCTTTAACACAATCAACACAAGTCTAAAAATCTAAAAAGTCAAGAGAATCCAGAATACTCTGAAAATATGAAAAGTCGAGAGAATCCAGAATACAATTTCAGTTAACCTCTCCATTCTATCTCTCGTAATATGCCCTAAATGTCTATGCCATAATATTGAAGAAAATTCATCATTAACACGTTTAGATCCAATAGTAGCAAACACATGATGAGAAAAAATGGTAATTTAAATCTAAATCTAACTTGTATAAGCCATCACATAAAATACCAGAAGCTACCTCATAAGAACCATAATAAAAGAAAAAATCTTGTATTACCAAAATGAAATACAAAACCACTAGAATCCAATTTAGAAACAGAAATTAAACTACGTCTAAGAGAAGGAACATAAACAACATCGTCCAAAACTAAAGCACCACTAGAAGCTAAAGGTAAATTAACTACTCCTATGAATTCTACTAAAGCCTTCTCTCCATTGCCCATGTAGACTGCAACCTCTCCATCATTTGCCCTCTTCTTGCTTTTGAATCCCTGCAAGGAATTTGTAACATGAATAGAGGCACCAGTATCAATCCACCAAGAATTCAAAGGAACGTCCACCAAATTAGATTCAAAATAGACAAGACCTAGAGGGGTACCTTTCTTTTCAAGCCAATTCTTAAAACGGTTACAATCTTTCTTAACATGTCCCTTCTTTCGGCACCAGAAGCACTTTCCTTTCATGTCCTCATTCTTATGCTTGAACTGGGGTTTGGAATTGTTAAAATTGCCACCCTTATTCCCATTTTGATTGTTTTTGTTGCCCTTATAAAACTTCCTCTCGCCTTCACTATGATTATGGGTCACCATATGGGCACTCTCAATCTTACTCTTTCGCATCATCTCCTCCTGTTGCACCACAATTGCAGTCATCTCATCTAATCCCCATTCACCCTTCACAACATTATAAAAAGTTTTAAGAGCACTAAAGTGATCAGGAAGAGACTCAAGGATCAACCATACAAGGTAAGAATCAGGTATGTCAACTTTCATATCCCTCAATCTCATTGCAAGATTAGTCATTCTCATGACGTGTTCACGAACCCCAGTAGTACCATCATAAGTAGTGGTGGTCAATAGGCGCATGTAATTACTCTTCTCTGCCTTATCAAAAACAACAAATTTCTTACTCACAGCAGCAAGATAATCCTTCGCATTGTCACACTAAGGAATGCTATTCTTGATTGTCTTGTCCATAGACAAACGCATAATCATCATACATAACTTGTTAGATTCCGCCCATTTATTAAAATAGGCCTTAGCCCTAGCAGAACTTTGAGAAGTGATTGCATCAGGCTTATTAACCTCTAAAGCTAAGTCCAACCTCATGATAGCCAAAATAACACGCAATGTCTCATTCCATTCCTCAAAGTTTGTCCCATTCAATGTCTTGATAGAAGCCAAATGCAAAGAAAAAGAAGGGGTATCCAAGGTTGACAAAATATGAGATATTTAAGCTTACTAAAATTGCATATGTAAACAGACTATATGCAAATTAATATTTCACTAAGAAATTTATTCAAATTTGTCAGAGTAAACCATATAAACATAAATCTGACAAGAGTCCTAATGCATCATTAGGATCTGCTTTTGGAGCAAAGACCATAATATGCCACAAGGCCTCACAAACAAGTGGAAAAGCTAAATGTATTGACGACAAAATTTTTGAAGAGTTCAACACCTTTGGGGCAGAAGAATTATTCTAAATTTTGGCATCCATACATTTACTTAACCCCATCGGAAATTCCACCAAGTAAAGACCCTCTTAAGGAGATAATCATTACCCGTCTGAACCCCAATGCCATTGCAATCGAAGAACAATTAATAATGATAAAACATTATAAAGAATTCAAAAAATTCTTGTCGACCTTAATGGTATGCCCACTGTGTGGAAACATAGCCATCCAGCCATACGAAAACTGATGAATCTTTGGATGCATCACAATATCCATAATGTCCAACAAAATATTTTCAGCATATATACAATTTTTTTTTCATTCAATTTACAATTAAATATTGCATAATTCATAAACAAATATTATGCATAATCAATGAGAAAATAAATGTGAATCACACTAAATTATAGTGCAAGTATACACACTCATTAAAAGCTGAAAATATCATAACAGTTTTGAAAAACAAATTTCAGAAAATTTCAGTGACAAAAATTATCTCCAAATTGTGGAGAACAAATAAGATATGCATTGGTTATTGACCTAGACTAATAAATTTGTAGAAGTCAGGAGCCACAAGTTACTATAGTTGCTAGGACTATTTTCATTCTTTATTCCAATTCAATGTTGCAACAGCAGTAAATTATTCAACAAACTAAGTTCAATCAAATATGTATAAAACTCTAGAAAAGCCCCACGTCGTATGAAATTGGTAAGCTTTCAATTGGCGAGTTTTCAATTACAAGTTTATTCCCTGAAGTAGTTCTATGTTTTTGTCTCATTATTAGTATTAATGGTCATTGGCTTTTCTACATCAAAACTACTAGCCGCATACACTAGTGAAACCGTATATGTGGATACTGAATTTGAGAATACAGCGGAAACCGATTAATACATCAGTAACATATAACAGATATGTTAATTACCGATTGAATCACCAGTAATATATATAGTCAACCATATATATATATGGCCTATACATCATACATGCTTATCTAAAAGCAAAATATGCGATTCTACATGCATAAGAAAACTCTGTTCCAAATACGGCAATAATATATAAAATGTAGACATGCCAATGTAGAGGTCAGCAGTTACAGCATGTGACAATTGACAAAAGCATATATATCCGAAAGGTTAACCAAACTTCAACCTAATATTCTTAATATGAAAAATACCAGTTGGCAAGATGCTTTGTCTTAACATTCCTATGTAATCAATCCACAATCTTGTTGTAAACATAAAAACTACAGGATTACCATGGGTTATAATGGCAGAGGTATGTAACTTATTGAACCCTAAATCCATTTACAAACTTATTTTGTAATTTTGCATTTACAAGCATCTTTATAGCTGCTTAATCAAACAGTGAATATATATATATATATATTATTGAACTTAATAAAACGGTGAATGTTGTTTACATAGCAGACTTAATTATTGAGAGCAACAAACCAACAATGCTACTAGTATAAACTGAACTGGCCAGATCATTTAAAAAGAAAATCAATCAAAAACTCAAAAGCTTAGAGCTTTATGAAAGATGCTGAATCCGAATACAATGTTTTAGTATTTTCATCAATAAAACAATTTGAAAATAATATAATACTTCATAGGCCATGTATGAGCATGACCGCTCTGATACCAACTATAAAACTTATTCTCTAATCGAGTACATGATCATAGCATGAGCATATAAATAACAATATTATATCAGACGTGATTAGGAGAACATACCTGAATCCATTGATGAAATTAATCGAAGTAATAGGGCGTCTTCTACTCTCTTACTCTCTTGAGTTCAAGTCTAATGGGGAGACTTCAAAGTGACGGTAGGTTAGAGTGAGAGCAAGGACCCCTATAACGCTATATTTATATGATAAATATAGGCCCTTAATGTAAACCCTAAACCCATAAAGGATTTATCCAACTTAGGCCCACACATTAAAATACCCATGTCCTACATTATTAAATGTAGCTAAGGTGCGTCAAAGCCCAATAAACAATATATGATCACATTAAACTTAAGGGGCTTTACTGGTCAACTCTCTGTCATACGGGACATCCTATCAATTCGGTTTTGACACAAAAGAATGCTGCTCACAAAATAAAATCTTACACACTGTTCTTGTGAGAAAAGGGAATATGTCATGAGCCCTTTGGGTGTTCGAGAATAATTTTCCCGTTAAGATGCTTTCTTTTTTAAAAAAATTCTTATGTCATAAGCCCTCTAGGTTAAGCCTATTTTTTAGTTTGACGTTGTGATTGCGTGCCATTTTTTTCAACATGCCGGCTAATACATTAACAGGGATAATTTTCTCCTACATTTCGCATTAGGTAATTTTTCCTTCGTTTTTATCAATTTTAGTCAAGCTATCATGTGCGTAATGACTCTGGTAAGTCAATAACAAGTTTCATAATATGATATGGTATTACTTTACACTGCTTAATTGCCTATTAATCATATTAAATCAACAAGTTGCATGTTATAAATCTAGCATTCCAATCTAACCAAGTTGCACTACAAGAAATTTAGCTTTAGTAATGCTCGTAGTCGCGAGTAGGATAACAAATGTATGGAGATTGCATTGGGATCTACCTTTAGTAATGCTCATAGTAAGTATAGCTTGAGATTTAAGGAACTGTTCAAGGAACTTCCCCCAAATATGGATGAGGCAAAAAAATTGGAGGAGATAAAAGTTAATGTTCCAGAAGACTTATTAGGTGAGAGATGGCATTTGTTATGCGATTTATTTAACGACAAGAACTGGAAGGTAAATTACCATAAACTAAATTCTCAACGAATTTGAATACAAATATAGTTTGATATGATTTGTTATTTCTGTAAGTGTTAATGGATACTCATTTGATTGATTTTTTGTTAGTCCAAGTCCGAACGAAATTCGAAGAATAGAGGGCAATCGAAATCCAATCACACTTGTGGATCTAAATAATTTATTTCCTGTCTTGAAGAGGTTGCAACAATTTAATACTACTATTTTTATTATAATAGTGATGATAGTGTATATACGGTGATGTTGTGAGTGATGCTAGTGTATGCATGTTGATTGTGTGTCTATTAATTGCAGATTAAAATACGTGGACAAAATATTAGGGAAATTGAATGGTATAGGAAGTCCCACACGAAGAACGATGGATCTTTTGTAACTTCGTCGTGTGAAGAAAAATACGTATATAATTGACTTTTATACTCTTATTTGATTAGGATAATTTAAATAATGCATCTATAGTTTAATTATTTGCATAAATTATTTATCTCTAGTTTGTGTTACTTATACAGAATCAAATGCTAGAACTATTAGATGATGAAGATGTTCAACTCACTGAGAAAGAAATTCTTGAACAAGTGCTAGGGACGAGGTCCGGCTATGCTAGAGGAATGGGAAAATTTGTCATACCTACCACATCCTCTTCTCGTTCGCATTATCCGAAAGAGATCAACAATGAGCTAGAAACCTACAGGCAAGAGTTATCAGCAACAAAGCAGGAATTAGTTGAAGCAAAAGAAGAAATGACACAAGCAAAGGAACAAATGGAAATAACAAATGAACACGTGATCCAATTAGAGGCAAATCAAAGAGAAACACAACGCCAATTAGCGGAGACACAACGTTTGATAGCGTGTCTAATGGCTGATCGTTTGTGATTTTTCAGGTAATTCACTTAATTTTTTTGGTTATGAAATACAGTTTTGAAAATTTACATTATATCTATATATGGGGAAATGATTTAATTAAGGCTCACAATATATATTATGATTTAATTAAGGCTCCCAATACATATTATGTAGTTTAATGTTAAGTTATTGTGAAAGGCTTTGTGCAACATTATTTTAATATTTCTTGTCATTTGTTTTAAAGATTGAAATTGCTTATGAAGAATTCAATGGGTATATCTCAAATTATAGCATGTTTTGTACAATGTTGGGTATTATGATACTTGCATTTCCCCTACCCTTATTATTTATGCTACTTACTGAGTTTTAGCTCATTCTTGTTTAATGAGTTAACAGTGAGATCAGTGGTCAACCTTAGATGTGTTAGACCCAGAGTTGTTGCTGGGGTTGTACATCCTAAGAGATATTTTTGTATAAAAATATTGATATGTAATAATGCACAAATCTCCATTCTTTTGTGGTCAATGGTCAAAGTGATAGTTATAGAGTTCTGGCTTATTTTGGGCACATACACATATATGTAAATGGCTTAATGTATGAACCTTATGGATTAGTATACTAGAACTTTTAAAATGGACTTTCTGATATTCTAGGTTGACGTATATTTATGTAATGGTTGGAGAAAAATTTACAGGTGTTTGGGTTGTAGTCTTCTCATGCACTAGACCCTGTCATGTTTGGGGCGTGACATTATTGCTACCTAATGTTTAACTCTTATAAAATGAAGTGTTGTAATTAGGTTAGGATATTAGAGAAGTCTATGTCATGTTAGTGTTTTTCGGTTTGTTTATCTATCTTTTTATGATTTTTGTATTTGTGTTTGCTTTTTAGAAGTTATTTAGTAAGCATTGTCATCTATTTTGGTAACCATTATATTGAGTTTTGTTTTTACTTCAGGATGAAGAAATGTTTCGTGTCATGACCCACATATAGAGGGAAGATCCATCCCAATGCAACAAGTTTCAAGTTTATATATTTCTCATGAGGACATTGAATTAGTTAGTTGATAAGACTATGTTTTAATGTGATTGGGAATAGTGTGGAATTTAAACTTTGTATTCAATAGATTGGACTTGAGTATTGTTTTTCTTTTATTCTATGTGTTGATTTAATAGATGTAATGAATTTATGACTATTTGTTTATTGAATTGTTGTATGATGATGTATGAATGTGTTTTCAATATTCATGTAAAAAGAAGAATGAAAACTATAAAAAATCTAAAAAATGAAAAAAGTAAATAACGACGACATTGTGTCATCGCTGATATTTACATATTAACAACGACAATGTGTCGTCGCTGTTATACCACAATCAACAACAACATATTTGTCGTTGCAAATAGTGACATATTAGCGACGATTTATTTATTAATGGTCTTAAGTTATTTGCAACGATGTTTGTTACCATTAGAGACGAAAATGTCGTCGCTGATGTTGTCGTTGCTGAATTTCTACTAGTGACGGAGCAATAGCAATGACGATTAGCAACGACTTTGTCATCGCTAATGATAATTAGCGACAACTTTTAGAGTATCAATGACGACTTTGTGTCGTCGCTAAAGACCAAATTTCTTGTGGTGTTGCATGTTATTATATGATATATAATCATATACAGCTACTCAGCTAACATTCCAATGTAACCAAACATATCTATACATTCTTCTTTTATTGAGATCGTCAGCAATACCTAGGGTATTGCATTGGTATTTCAAAGTTCTCAAAATTGTGCAACAGTTATAACTTCTTTTTTTTTACTGTTTAATTGTTTAATTCCTTTTTACTTACACAATTTTGAACTGTGCAATATTTATGCAATTAATATCTTAGGTATTGCACAAAATCTCAATCCCACCAAGAAATCTATCCATCTATCTATATAATATATAATAGCAGAAGACATGAGCGTTAAAATCTAGAATGTCTCACATCATGACAAGTGGCATGTCTATCTATCGTTTAAATTTCTGAAGTGATACGTTGTTTCAATTTCCTAAGTGGTTTGATTTAATAACAGCCAAACACTTTTAAATAAAAATAGATAATAACAAATTCTTGATAATAAGTCTCCTATTACTAAAAAGATATCTTAATAAAATATCATAATAAAAATCTTTAAAATAAAAAGAGATAATAACAAATTCTTTAAAATAAGTCTCCTACTACTAAAAGACATATTAATAAAATATCATATTAAAAATCTTACAATTGTGACAATCCCCTAATACTAGAAGACTTCTTAAAGATTTAAAAAAAAAAAATTCATACGTTGTTTAAATTTCTTAAATGATTTGATTTAATAACTACCAAACATTTAAAAAAAAAAATAGATAATAACAAATTCTCTATGTTAGGAGTACTCTTTTAGTGAAAAGGTATTGATTGGTGAATAATCACTTAAGATATCATTTGGTGAACAGACATACGAGAGCACATTAAATTGAAGGTTCCCCATTCTTCCATAATCTACTTACGTAATATCTAAACAATGGTAATCTAGTACAAGTTTTGTTCTTCTACTTCTTTTTCTTTTTTATTTATTTATTTTTCTATCATGATCTATTTTTATTTTTGTGTTTTTATACGTTTATATAACTACAAAGGGATCTAAGAGGCAATTGAACTAAGGTAATCTTTTATTTTTACTTGATTCTAACTTATTTTCTGTTTTATCAATTAAAGATAACTATTTTTTAACAATTATTATACACTATCTAATTCCTTTTTATTTTTCTGTTGTTGGTGCAATTCCATCTAATTGTTATTATCAGTTTTATTTATTTTATAGAACATATTTTCCATAAAATAATTCTGAATATATGTTTTGATCATATACATATTATGTGTTTATATAGAGTTTTTTTCATGCCTTGCACATGTTATATGCTAATATATATATATTAAAGCAGAAGACGTTGCCATTTTTCTGCCACCTGGCATCTAAGATAACTTCTTCTGCTTGACACATAGCATTTTAGGTGACACATGAATAAAATAAACTAAATCAAATATTCACTACCCCATAATAAAACCTACACCATTGATAAATTAAATACCCACCGCCCAATTAAATGCTCATATTTAATAAACTAAATGGTCTTATTAAATAATTCAGATATAAATAGATATATTCCAGCCAAATCTGTAAAACATAATATATGTTATTTCAAATATGCATTTAAATTACAACTTGGGCCTTCGCCTCAATAATCATTCATCTCCCCAAAAAATCTCACCCATTTGTGAGTGCTTGGGTTCGATCCTTTGGGTTTGTATCAATTTATATTATATTTTCTTTTTGTTTGCATATTTTATTTTTGTTTGCGACTAATTTACTTACTATTGTATAATTATTTTCTAATATTTAATATTTAAGTGGAAATAAGAGCTTGGACAAGATAAAGTTTACATAAATATTACCTTCATTTTCGTCTTTTCTCAAGTTAAGTTCTATGTGTTTGTTATGTTGATAATTGCATATTTGAAAATTATATTTTCTTTATTTAAAGAGCAAAGATTTGTTTAGATTATAAACTGCTACAATTAGGTTGAGTTTTTTTTCCAAGTTGAATGCTAAATAGCTATTAATACTTGCAGATATGTAGAAAAAAGATATTTTAACTATATATGTGGTTTGACCATAAAAGTTTCGTTTCCTTTTTGCTTTAAAAGTTAAATCAATGATGATAGTCATTGTATGACAATATACCTTCGTGAAAACTAAAAAGAAGCATTAGACAGAATCTCATGTTTTTAAAATATTCATTTGAATTATTATATGAAATTCTTTCGTGAGTTATATGACTCTAGCTATAATTATGTAAAAGGATGTTCTTCTCTCATGAGATACCTTAATGAATTGATCTTAAAGGGTAGAGTAAAACGTGTCTCATTCTTATTAGCAATCTCAATTGATTCTAATCATATGGTTTTTTTTTTTCTTTTCTTTTTTTTTCATGCATGTAGATGCATTAGCTGAGTTAGTCTTGAAGAGAGTGGAGGATATAGTTAGGATATGTTTTTCTACGCAATATGCAATATGTATATTTTACATTTGAAGTATTTCTGCTTGGTTAAGCTGTAGTCCTCTATTTTTTTCAACCAAGCATGTTTTTTTTTTTTTTTCTTTCTGTTTTTTTTTTTTTTTTTTTTTTTTTACAATTTTTGATACTATTTAACTGCATATAAAATTTAGTTTAACTTGATCTTTTTATTTTTATACAATTGGATATATTCGAAGTATTTTTGCTTGGTTAAGTTGTAGTCCTCTATTTTTGCAACCAAAGAGGCTTTTTTTTTTTTTTTTTTTTTTTTTTTTTTTTTTTTTTTAAAATTTCTGATACAATCAAACTGCATGTAAAATATAGTTTGACTTAATCATTTTATTTTTATGCAATTGGATATACTAAATAATTTGACAGCTATCTGTTTAATATATCTTTGGGGGTAAGTGTTAAATATAAATTATTTTCTAACACTCATATTAGAATTGATGAGGCAACATTCAAATTATTTGAGATTTAGGACATCAATGGATTATCATTTAGAGATAACCAAAAGAAGCAATTGTATTGATTTTTTTTATTTTTTTTAGGGGTAAAGGGAATAACATCTTAACATTTTTTTTTTTTTTTGTGTTAAATTTTCCTAAGAGATACGTGTTAGACTTAAGATGACATTGTCATTTTTATCTCAGTGGACCAATTTGATATATGATGGACTTCTAAGGTCATGGATATTGTTTATGTGATTATTAATAAGTGATAAATTGTCTAAAAAAAGATGAAAAGAGGAACAAAAGAAAGTCAAAAAGGTAAAGATGGGATAATTAAATATGTGACAAATTGTATTATAAATTTGTACTATCAAAGTGTTGTAAGTTAAACAAAAATAAGAAACCTCTGAACATTTAGAATCTCTATATGGAACAATTGAGGCTTATCAAAGTGATTGAAATTCATAAACAATGTGAAGTGAAGTTTTTTTTTTTTTTTTTGCTAAGTGAATACTACCCTTGGATATAAACCCCAATTAAAAGGAATAAATGCAACTAGGCTAAAAAGTTATTGGTAGTTATTTTTATAAACTTAGTATAATATATTTGATGAAATATAATAAAAATCAGTATAATACATTTGATGAGATATAATAAAAATGATTATTTCTATTTTTAAACGCAAAGAAAAATTATTTACATTTTCTATTCACTACAAGAAAAAAGGTTAATTGCAACGAAACTTGTTGTTGCAATAACTTTCATTTTGTTGTAATAGACTTTTATCGCAACGAAAGTTAGTCGTTGCAAACCGTTGCAATAAACTCCGTGGTAATAGGTTTTTGCAACAAAATTTGTCGTTGCAATAAATATCATATATTGCAATGAGATTTTTGTTGCGAAAATTCCATTTATTGCCACAACTATTTCGTTGTGATAAAGTATTACTTCAACTATTTCATTGCAATAAAGTTATACAACTATCTATTGCCACGACTATTTCGTTGCAATAAGCTATTGCTTCAACCATTTCGTTGCAATAAAATGTTTTTTTTTTTTTTTTTATCTGCATAAATTATTAATATTCTATTTGTCACATATTTGTCACATGACCTGTTTAATAATATAAAGACTAAATTAAAGAACAACATTCACATAAAATCAAGAAATCTACAAAATATAGAAAATTTATAACACTTCACAGTATTAATAACTACAACTTATTTTACATAAAATTCATAAGTCTAAAAAAAATCTATTGTCTAAGTTTAAGCCATTAATAGATACAAATTCATGGATTTATAGCAAACACAAAATTCTCTTTGAGCTCCAATCCAAATTTCTCATTCATGCATCAACCACAAGCCACGAGATTGGTTACCTCCCTATAAAGAGAAAACATTTGTTAGAATTCAATATATAAATGTGTGTATATTGTGCTTATCAAAATAAGTATAAATTTGAGAAATATGTGTGAATACAACACAATGATATCAACACCCACAAATAACACCATGAGTCAAAATACTTATAATAGAAAGATAAACTAATACCCATTTTAGAAAGATCAATCAGGGAAAAAAAAAATATAAATAACTATATCATTGATGGTGCAATGGTATGCTT
>BKZX01019725.1:0-10468 GCA_014362285.1 Fagus crenata
GGCATGATACAAACGTTTGATAAGCACCCATGTAGCTTTTTAAGAAAAGAGTTTTTGAGGATAAAAGGCTTTATTCTTTGTGAAAAATAATAGAAAACTAAAAAGAAAAAAGATTCATTGCTATGGAGTCAGGAGTCTTTGAGTTAAATTTTTATTTATTTAAATTTCATGTTTCTTTAAAAGACTCCGGTTTTCGGGAGTCTTTGAACAAGTTTAGTATACTGTAATATGTATTTTAATATAGTAGCTATTCCTAAGAAATAATTATTCGATTGTTTGATTAGCTTGTATTATAAGGATTAGTTATTCATATTTCTTATTAAAATGGTCGTAATACAAGAAAAGAAAAAAATTATTTAAACATGTTTCGTTATATTAGAACCATAAAGTAAATACTAAATAATAAAGTTTTTATTTTTATTTTTATTTTTAAAGTTTGAGAGGATACAACTATACAAGGCAAATCAAAGCAATCGAATTTGGATTCTCCAAGGTAAATTCCAAATCAGAAAATACAAAAACAAATGAGAATATATTTTGTTGCATGAAGCTTTAAGCCTGGGCCATCCCCGTGGTGGAGCTGAAGTAGGCCCAAAACGTTGCTCAAGTACAACTTGACTAGATTTGCTTTAAAACACATGGTCCAATTCAAATCCACAACAGACCAAGACCCAGACCCGATATCAGTATTGGGCTGTGATTTAGCAACCTTAGTACAAATCCTAACAAAATTAGGAATCCTTCTTATATCTTTGAATAGAGAGAGACAAGTACAGTTGGAACCTAGGGTATGATAATGTAAATTAATAGGTACCACTACCAGGCATATATATATATATATATATGGATATTGCGATATGTATATTATTAGAGATGGGCAAATACCTGGCCAACTCGATCCGCCCAACCGCTCGCCCGCGAGTCATATTTGGACGGATAAGGATGGAGTTTTTTTATTTATATTTTTTGGATTTTGGGGCGGTTCACAGATTTCTCATTTTTTTGTCAGATACCTACCTGACTCGCCTGAGCAAGTATTAATAACCCACCTCACCTGTCCCTTAAACTCTCTGTCTCTCTCATTTTCATTCCATTTCAGTTTCACACTCCCCCTCCCTCACTCACGACCTCAATCTCCTTCTCTCTCTCATTTTCATCTCATTTCAGTTTCACAAAAGCAAAGAAAAAGGAGATCTGAAGCTCATGGTGCTTGCGAAAGTAGAATTGAGCAAACCGTGGTTCGATCGCGTCAAGCTCCACCGCCACACCTCCAGATCTGACTGAGTCCACCCTAACCCATACCCTTTCAGCTCCGGTGACCTAAGATGGCAACCTAGATCTCGACCCATTTCACGATATCTCTCCCTTTTTGTGGACTTGCGGTGATATGTCTCTCTATTTATGGTTGTCTTTGTGGTTGATGCTCCATTGATGGAGCTTGAATGATTGGGTTTGGTGGGTTTTGCTATGAATTTTGCTGTGAATATTGTGTATGTGGGTGGGTTGTTATGTGTGGATTTTGCTGGGTGGTTGTTGTGAATTTGTGATTGAGGTTTTTTTTAGTTTTTATTGACCGGTTAACTCGACTGCCCGATCCGACCAACCGACCGACCGATCCGACCAACTTAATGGACAGTCAACGGATTGAGTCTTTAGAAACCTGACTTAGTTAGGTAGGGTGAGAAATTTCCCCCAAACCCAACCCGTGTCCACCCCTATATATTATATTAGGAACATTTTAATAATCTTAATCCTATTTTAACCAAAATTCAATGCCCAATTTTGAATTTAAGAGGATGCATTCTAGGAATTTTTTTTTTTTTTGGTGTGTGTGTGGATGAATTTGAAGAATATAACAACAAACCTAATACCAGCCAAGCCAAAGGCAAAAAACATGTTTATAACATTCTTTCATGTTTATAACTAACCCTTAATTTTAAGCCCAGACTAATTTACGTCCCTTTTCATTACTATTTGTCTGAATCCTAGGGTGTCATTTGCACAATCCATATTAAAGTGAGAGTCTTGTCCCACATTGACAAAGTATTCTTGGGTTGTGCAATTTATAAGCCATAGACATCCCTCATCTCTCAAGGCGTCTTTTGAGATTGAGTTAGGCCTATTGGACTTTAACATGGTATCAGAGCTACCTCTTGGGTGTTGGGCAGATCTTCCCCCCTATTATGGTGGGCAGATCTCCCCCCTATTATGGTCCACGTGTTTGAGTTGTCCGGTTATATTGGAGTGAAGTTGGTTTTTATGGGAAATAGGATAGAAGTGGTAAAACAAAAAGTATCTTTACAGTGATATATATATTTCTCTCGCTCCGAGTGCAAAACCAATAACTGCTCACCATCTCGCTCCTCAACTCTCCTTTACGGTCAGTAACTTAATCTTTTCATATGAAAACTTTCACTGTATTTACGATTTAAGTGTTGTGTTTACTGATATTTTATTTCATTTTTTCTTCACAATATATTTAAAAAATGATATCTCTCACTCTTTCAGAGAATAGTAGCCTCACCATCTCGATCTCGCTCCTCAGCTCTCGGGCAAGTCACTTTCTCTCTCTCGCCACACACACACTCATCAGATTAGAGTAGCGTTGTTCTTTCACTTATCCATTCTCTTACCTTGGTGTATATACTACTTTTTATATTAAAAATAATACTGTATAAACTCTTTTTGGTGTTTGTTAGTAGATTTGAAGAGATGTTTTTCTATTTCTCTTTTATGATCAAAACACTCTCCCGCTTTTTCCCTCTCTAACATTCGTACTATTTTGCTCTCTCTCCTCGCTTGTTCCAGATGGCCACCTAGGTGAGTTATTGCTTCCACTGTAAAAGGATTTTCGAAAAACGAAATGGTTTGATTTCTCATAATGGACAACGAACATCCTAAGAATATTGGCAGGCCACAATGCTTGGTTTGCACTACTGTTGCAGAGGGACGGGAGGTGATTTGCAAGACTTGTCGCACCGTCGTCGTCTAGAATGGCAGTGATGACGCCGTCCTGTAGTTCACGGTCAGGGCCGGCTCAATACAGTATGAGGCCTAAGACGATAATTTAATGCTTAGCCTTGTGTTTAATTTACTCTAATATCCTAAAAAAAAAATCAAAATATCCGACAATATATACATGTACAACAATTTTGTCTCAACTTAGCTTTATGTCATTGTGAAATGCAATTTGATATTATAAAAGCTCTTCTCTATGTCTTGCACTTTTGTAAATATGTGGGTTTCTGGTGGGTCATACCTAGATTGTGGTTCACAGCAAAGATGTCAAAAAAGGTGGTCTCATTTGCGAGACGTGCGGCGCAATATTTAATCGTCGATGTCTTTTGGAACATAATATCTCTGACATGCATCCAAAGAAGACCAATAAACTTGAATCACACCCCTCGATCAATAAGCTTTGGTTTTAACTGTGTGAATATCATTGGCCATAGAAATTCTCAAACTCTGTAGAGAAAAAAAAAAAAAAAAAAAAAACCTGCTAAAGCACTTGTAATAAAGTGATTCGATTTATAATCATGGAGCGAATGCTAGTCTTGAGGTATCCATATTTGGATGCAAGTTCTTTGTGGTGGAAAGCCCTGAGAATGAGGTTGAGGATGTCGGCGACGATGCTGTCCATAGAAATTCTCAAACTCGGTAGAAAAGAAAACTGCTATAGAAAAAAAAATGCCAAAGCACTTGTAATGAAGTGATTTGATTTATCATCATGGAACGGACGTCATTCTTGAGGTATCCATATTTGGACGCAACACAACACAAATAGATACATGAGAGGGCCCAATGGAAATCTCCAACAAAGAAGATCCCGTGGTCCTTTCTTAGATATATATATATATATATATATATGACATGTGCAATCCATAAATTGTTAATTAAAATATCTAATGGACATTGTGTGCCTATAATGAATTGTTTTATATATATATATATATATTCTCTTTTTTTTTTTACAAGTCAAAGACAAGGAACCCATAGGGCCCGCAAAAAATAGAAAACAAGTAGTCTAAACAGGGGTACTAATATGCAGAACATTCACAAAATGTTGTGACGCTTGTGAAGCCAAGGAGATGGACTCTGCAATGATAAGTTTAGGGACAGCTTTAATCTGGATTTGTAAGTTAGAGTGTTGTTGAATGCATCTGATGCCTTCAAAAATGGGTTGCAAGCTCCAATGATGTTGCTTGTTAGAGGACCACATTCCTTCAAGACCCTTGGAAGTGGTTAGGAATATACACCCTCTGATACCAAGAATGGAAGCTTGCAAGGAGGCATCTCTGATAGTTGTAATTTTGGCCATGGTGCCAGCAGCTATCCTAAGAGTTTTGCAGCCGACAAAAAGAACCTCGCCTTGTTTATTCTTCCCAATGAAAGCTGTGCCTTGCCATTGTTTATTCTTTGCAGCAACATTTGCTATGAGGATGATGAGCTGCCATTCCTGTGGGAATTGGATTTGTTTTCTGGTGCGTGGGGGATGTAAAGGCATGTTGCCTTGTTGATGCCCCTGCTTGTACCTATGCAGCAAAGATTGAGCAGTTAGCATTACCTCAGTGGGGTTTGGAGATTTACCTTCAAAAGTTACTTGGTTTCTGTGAAGCCAAAGACACCAAGCAATCGTTATGAGTAAGGATAAGGCCTCCAAATTGTTTTGATTATCTTCAGAAGATTCAAGAAGTTTGGATAACAAATCAATCATGCTGATGTTTGACTCCAAAAGAAAACTTGTATTGATTCCAGCACCCAGCCATACTGCTCTTGCAAAGGTGCAAAGGAGGAAGATGTGATTAAGGGTTTCAATGTGGGTAGGGCATAGCATACATGTTGCTGCACATTGAATGCCCTTGTGATTAAGGACATCTGTGACAGGGAGGGCATGATGCAGAAGTTTCCAAGTGAATGTTAGAAGTTTATTAGGAATTTTTAGCTTCCATAAATTTTTCCATAGCTTGGGGGGTGGTGTTGAGCCTGGTCTTGGAGCATTGAGAGCTTGTGTTTGATCTTTATGCAGTAAAGCATAAGCTGTTTTGACTTGGTAGTGTCCAGAGATGGAGTTGGGACAAATGAGGAGATCTTGGGAGGATTGGAATTTAGGCAAAGGGATACCAAGAATCAGGTCAGCAGTGTTCTTGTCATAGAGCTGCCTAACTGTATCAGCTTTCCAAGTAGCATCAACTTGATTGATTAAGTCAGCAACCTTTGTGACTTGATTATGAAGAAGAGTGTGTGCTCCAGGTCTGAGTGAGAACCAACTGGGATGAGTGATGGGGATGTGATTTTCCATGTGCCTTAGGTAAGGAGTGGGTTGGGGGGATTCATAATAGCTCGTCAAATCCAAGACGAATGTTTTTTAGGTTTATGTAAGTGGAGCTCTTCATGTAGGCAATACTTTGCTTTGAGAGTTTTTGTTAAGAGAAGATTAGGATTATTGTAGATGCGCCAATACTGTTTGGCAAGCAAAGCTATATTCATGAGCTTAAATTTCCTGATCCCTAACCCTCTTTCCTGTCTTGGGCTGGTGAGAGTGTCCCAATTTGTTAAATGGAGTTTTTTGTGATCGGGGTCATGTCCCCACCAAAAAGCGTTAACAATTGAGTCCAATTTGTTGCATATAGAGTGTGGGGCTTTGAAGACAGAAAAGGTGTAAATGGGTATAGAATTGGGTACAGAGTTGATCAAGGTCAAGCGACCAGCTTGTGATAATAACTTGGCTTTCCATCCTTGGAGTTTATTAGAGACCTTATCGAGGAGATCCTGGAAATCAGCAGTTCTATCACCCCTGAGTTTAAAGGTGACACCAAGATATTTGCCTGGGGAGGGGACAAGTTTGACTCCAAGAAAGTTGGCTAAGTTGGATTTGTCAAGGTCAGTCATATTAGGAGAACAGTAAAGTTCAGACTTGTCCAGATTTATATTTTGACCAGATAAACAACAGTACCATGCCAGAGTACTTTGGATTGTGTTAAGGGATGATTTGTCATGTTTAAAAAAGAGGAAAGAGTCATCAGCAAATAGTAAGTGACTAAGGGGTTGGTTTGCTCTACCAATTTTGACTCCTTTGAGGTGCTGTGTGTTTTCTTGTTTTAGGAGGCCACATGATAAGACATTGGCACACAGAAGAAAGAGATACGGGGAGAGGGGGTCGCCTTGTCTTAGGCCTCTAGCTGGGCAGAAAGTTTTAGATGGACTGCCATTGATTAAAACACTATAGGACATTGTGTGATCCAATTAACCCAAGATTGGCTAAAACCCATTCTTTGTAACACAGCAAACAGAAAATCCCATCGAATTCTATCATAGGCTTTATTCATATCCAATTTGAGAGCAGCAAATCCCCATTTGCTTTTCTTTTTCTTTTTTAAGAACTCAAAGACTTCTTGGGCTAGGATGATGTTGTCAGTGATTTGTCTACCCTGTACAAAGGCATTCTGATATGGGGTAATAAGACTATCCATGAAAGGTTTTAGCCTATTAACAAGGATTTTGGAAATTATCTTGTAAGACACATTACAAAGAGCTATAGGTCTAAACTGTGAGAGTTTTTCAGGGTTTGAGATTTTAGGAATAAGAGTTATAAAAGTATGATTAAGAGTTTTGAGCATAAAACCTGAGTGGAAGAAAGCTCTGACCATGTTAATGATGTCCACCCGAACTGTGCTTCAAAAAAATTGGTAAAATGCTGCAGGAATGCCATTTGGACCCGGGGTTTTGAGAGGCCCCAATTGGTGGACTGCTAGCTCAATTTCCTCAGTTGATAGTGGCAAGTTCAGCTGAGTAGCTTGGGCTATGGAGAGAGTGGGAATATCTAGGGTATGCAGTTGGGTCAATATGTCATGAGGGGTATCTTGGGGTTAAGCATAGAGATTGTGGAAATAGTGGTTAAAACATTGTTCAATCTCACCAGCATCAGTTACCCATTGATCCTGATCATTCTTGAGTTGCACGATGCTGTTACGTCTTCTTCTGGTCTTCACCATGGCCTGAAAGTAACGAGTGTTTCTGTCACCATTCAGGTCCCAATTAATCTTGGCCTTTTGAGCCCATAGGATTTGTTCTCTGTTCAGTAAATCTTCTAAGTGTTCCCTCACCTCGCGTTCCTTCATGACATCTTCTATTGTACTGATTTGTTCTTGTATTCTGGATTCATATAGTGATGACAAAATAATTTTAGGATAAATTATATATCTTAATCTACTAGGTTAGACCTTCAAAAAATAGTGTCACCCCTTTTTTTTTTTTTTTTTTTTTTTTTTTTTTTTTCTTATAAAAAATAATGTCACCTTGCTCACACATATAAATCTCATGACATGGCTAAGAAGAGAACCAATTAACACTAGCCTAGCTCTTATTTGTCAAAAAAAAAGAAGAAGAAAAACTAGCGTAGGCTCTAAAAGAAAATGAAAAATGTAGTCCCAATAATCAATAACACATGAAACATTGAAAGGAATCAAATTGCCGTCCTACAGAATCCAAATAATTAACATTTGAGAGGAAAAAAAAATGCAGTAACGGTTAAATTAATTTAATTAGTTTTTTTTTTGCTGAAAATTAATTTAATTAATTAATATACTTTTAGCAAAAAAAAAATATTAATTAATATACTCTATGAGTGTGAGGATGTCAGATGTCACCATCTTTAGAGTCTAGGACAAGACATGCTTCTTGGAAAAGGTTTTGGATACTTGTGTGACAAAAACAGATGGTCATTTCCGGATCATTTTGGACCTAATAGCAATCAATGAATACTAAGGAAAGAACAAATTGCTCCTTAACATTCAATTAATCAAATATATACGTAGAAGATCAGCCCACTTTGACATCTCGTTATCGTCGTTACTCTAGAATATTGAAAAACAATGGTAAACAAAAAAAATTAAGAATTGATATAACGTCAACACATAAAATGTTAAGGATAATGTGACATTTAATTTAATAAATAATGAATCAAACAATCGAATAATTATTTCTTAAGAATAGTTATTATATTAAAATATCTATTACAGTACATTAAACTTGGCCTAAGATTCCGGAAAACTAGAGTCTTTTAAAGAAACATGAAATTTAAATAAATAAAAATTTAACTCAAAGACTCCAAAGCAATGAATCTTTTTCTTTTTATTTTTCTATTATTTTTCACAAAGACTAAAGTCTTTTATCCTCAAAAACTCATTTCTTAAAAAGCTACATGGTTGCTTGTCAAACCTTTGTATCATGCCAAGTCGCTTTCTTGCAGAGCCGTAATGTGTAGAACTTATGAATTCCTTGATATTGAAAAATTTGACCTATTCTTTTTATGCAAATGTGACATCATCATGTGGTAGACTAGAATTGGATTATATTTAGTTATAACTAGTGTTATATGCTCGTGTGATGCATAGCATAATCAAGAATAATGCATAAACTAAAGAACAATTTTAATAATATAATTAAAGTTGAATAGTAAATTAATAACATAGATAGTAAAAATAAATGAACACAAATTACTTTAAGTTACATAAGGAATGTACATTCCATTGTATTGTCATCGTATATACATATTAAAATGATGGAAATTCAAGACAGGAAAATAATAAAGTTCAAGACAAGGAAGTGTTGAAGAACATTTGTTTCATATACTTGTATTACTTTCTTTTAAGAAATTACATATAATTCAGAAACTGAGGAACCCCTTCTCCTTTAAGCTTTCAATCATGTCCTTGAGACTTACCTCCAAAGGAATGAAGGCAATACCCAAACTTCTAGCTTTCTCCTGGGATACTTGGTATGTTGGCCCAGAAGGCTTGTCATCTTCATGTCTGCCATGAAAAAGACAAAGGTTACTCTTTTTCAAACTTTTTATTGTATCGAAAAATTTGATGTAGGTCACTTAAAGTGGATCATGGAGGACATCATCATCATCATGACTATATGGCCATGACAATTGAGGCATAATTGTAGCCCTTTTGAGAACATTTGACATTGCTGAAACACATCATTCTATATGCATATCCTTACATATACTCCAAGAATTGCAAGTGTACTATCGATTTTATGATAACTTGTGTTATTTGCATTTTCTGCAACATGGTTGCAACATACACAAATTAACAAGATATCCTACAATCTCAAGTATTCTATTCGAAAACATATTGATGGATTATATCAACAGAACAAAAAGATAACTTTGACCGGATTGCTACTCTTACGGACCCCAGGAACTAATGAATGGCAGGTTTGCAGTGCATTGAAATAAATTTCAAGCTTTAGACATCAAAGCTGGCAGCTGCAAACCAATTGGATCCAAAAGGGTGGAACTGCAGGTTTCTTTTTTTAGGTCAAAACACGTCTAAGAATCTTTGTTACCTCACAAGTTACAGAAACCATTCAAAGAATCACATATTGTGGTCACATTGACATCATATCTCCTGAAAATCATATGATTTTAGTGACATTACCGACTTGAAGAATTTAATTAGAGACTCATGTCCTATCTTAGGGTTGGCTTGGTTACAAGAGTACCTTTTCACCGCACAGCACTATTTAAGGTGAATAGTAGCTGAATTGTGAGCTAGTATACTCATTGAGTCATTGTGGCCTTCCTCTGCCCTTGCAGGTCTTTAATCGATCATTATTCATCACTAGTTTTCTATCTACAATCCCAAACTTGACTGTCTTCACCTTTCTTCAGACAGCATAAAGTTGTTTCACAAATTTTTGCTTCAACCATTCTAAACCTCAATGGATATATGGACAACACATGGAGGTTTCATTCTCCCATATCAACTGAAACTTTGTAATTTTAAGTACCCTAATCTATGAGAGATGTTGTAATAGAACTATATGGTTTTAAAACTAAGTCCCCTTCATGATTCTCTTCTGACAAATTGATGAAGTAGTTCTAATTGTTCCTAATCACCATGCGGCTACCATGATCAAAGTCCCTTACACTACCTTTCCCTGCAATGAATCAGCATTATTATCAAAGAAACTAATAGAAATTCAATGTTACTGGGATATTTGACAATTGAAGAATGTTGGATGGAAACAGAAACAGATCTAGGAAAATGATTTGGCATGCCTCTTCTTTTTCGGGGCTAAGTAAAGCATGGCTCCTACTCTAATCTGTTGTTTGATGGGAGGTACTCATAAGATAGAAAGAGAAGCCATAAATCAATAACAAGCAACTCATCCTAAACAGTAAAACATGCAAAATTAACCAAAGATTAACATTCCATACCATGCAAGTAACAATGAAAAGGCAAAGCTTCGGATACCCATGTTATAAAAAAAAGAGTAACAATAACTCACTTTTGGGTTGCGAACAAAGCAGGGTAAAGTTCACGCAATATCTTGCGAGTCTCAGAATGGCACACCATTCTTCCAACTAATAGATATCGGCCACTAGCAGACGGAGTCTCAAAGGCTTGAATATGTGCATTTGCAACATCTCTAATATCAACAAATCTATAATAAC
>BKZX01019728.1:0-10535 GCA_014362285.1 Fagus crenata
AAAGAAGGCCTTACCCTGCCAATAGGGAAGGACCATTATCATTTTCAGCCAACCAAACACTCTCTTTGACTAACACATGTCATGGAGGGTTAATTTTGGGAATAAACAAGATTAAGGGAAGCCAAAATCTCGTTTTTAGGCAACCCTAATCACTTATATATATAGGACTGATTGCATTGTTAAGGCATCAGATCCACCAGCCCCAAACAGAACCACCCAAAAAAACCAGAACAGGAAGAACACTTCCAAAAACTCAAGAAATTACCACAACAAAGATCCAAGGAGAAAAGGCCCTTGAAATGGGTTTCCTGAGATCTTTCCCAACTCAGAAACACTGATCAAAATCCAAAAATACATTCCCATCTGAAAAGATTGGAATTCATAACTTAATATCTTTCTCCCCAGAAAAAGCTCTCCTGGCAGATGCCTGGGCAGAAATCCTGAAATATCTATATAAGGATCACAACGGTCCTTCATCATTGATTTTAACTCCACAAAAAGCCCAAACACAATTCTCTCTTACCCTTATGCATGTCTCACTGGGACTGACTCTCTCCCAACAAGTCAACCCTCTTTTCAGTCTCAACAAATGCATTATTTATCAGAGGCCTTGCAGCAGATGTCAACAGGAATATGTAGAACGTGCGTTTTAATCATTTTTCACTGAGGATATTCTGTTTCAAGCCTGACCCAATCAAGGAACAGTGAGAGGCTCGGCCCAACAACTGATTCCTGGATTTCTTATTAACAACACCATTTTGATAAGTTCTCTCATCCTTGTCCTCATCTTATTTGAGTTCTTAAAGCATGGGAAGCATGTGAGCTGGTACTTTTGTGTTAAAATTATTATGCTTTGAGCTTAGATTCAGTTAAGGAACAGCAAGTGGCTCGGCCCAATGACTGTTCTTTAAAATCTCTTGTCGGTTACAATATTTTCGTAGGCCTTTAGCCCTTCTTTATATTTATTTGGGCTTTATCACCTTGGCTCTTTTAAAATACTTTTTGGAAGTATCCCATTAGCCCTTGGGCCGAATTTATGGCCCTCGGTTGAGTTTTGGGTTCGGCTACCCCTTTCTCAATATTGAAGCCCACGTCGTGATCGCCCTCGGCACGCCACGTGGCAGTGTTACAAAAACACCCCTCACATTTCTGGCGACTCCACTGGGGAGTCGAGATCAATACTTCCAAGAAGAAAGCTAGAGCTCAGAAGTCATGCCTCCTAAAACCCGACAAAGAAGAAATCAAGGAGAAGTTTCAGTTCATACAGAAAATTCCCGTGCTGAATCTGCTGTCAATGCGCAAGGACAAGATGAGCAACGACCACCTCCAAGTGGTCGGAACCAAGAAGCACCACCAACAAACCTGCTGCTGGAACTGATACAGAGCTTGCAGCAGAACCAGAGTGAGCTGGCAGAAGCCATCAAGCAGCTCAAAGAAAAGGATGCTGCTACAAAGACTCCTCCTCAGAACGAGGAAGAAAACCAAGAAAAGCCGCATCAAGACTCAGGTTCACAAGATAAGGAAGTTACCTTTGTGACAATGTCTGACGTGGCAAACTTACTTAAACAAGAAAGGGAGAAGAATCCAAAGGAGCCTAGACTCTTTGTGAGGAAACCTCCCTACCCTATTGAATTATTGAAGCAGCCTTACCCCGAGAAATATGTTGTTCCAACTTTCTCACGCTTTGATGGCCGAAAAGGGAGTGCTCTTGTACACATCAGCAAATTCATAGACTCAATGGGGGCTTATGCCGGTGATGGTGATTTGTGCCTTTGCGAATTTTCGAAGTCCCTTGATGATAGAGCCTATACATGGTACACTACTCTGCCTCCTGGGTCTGTGAAGACGTGGGAAGATATGGTTGAGCTGTTTTGCGGAAAATATTTCCAAGCGGAGGAGAAAGTTACCCTTGTCAACCTCCACACTACAAAGCAAACAAATGGGGAAGACTTGCTTCGTTATATACATCGCTTTCGCGATATATCTTTGGACTGTTATGCCAATTATGAAGAAGGCGAACTCGTGGGAGTTTGTATAGATAACATGCTGCCAGAATTCCGAGCCCATCTCGAAAACCTTGACATCTCAAGATTTGGGCAGCTGCTCCAAAAGGCCCGGAAGACAGCACTTTCAGTCAAGCCCCATGTAGAAAAGCCTAAAGAAAAGAAAAGTCAGCCACAAGTTCTCACGGTATCTACCGTAAACAACAAACGCAAGAAACTGAATGAAAAATCTTTTGAGGAGCCACCACCTCCGGTTCCTTGCACTTTGGAAGAAATAATGGCTATTCTTAACAAATGGGTAGCAGATGGTATCGTCAAGCTCCTAGAAGTTTCAAGGAAAGCAATTGAAGAAGACAAGAAGAATCCAAAATTCTGCTATTTTCATCAATATGTCCATCACTCTACAGCAGATTGTTGGACACTCAGAAGAAAATTTCATGAGAAAATCCAAGACGGAACCTTGGAGCTTCCTCAGGCACGGCAAAAGGTATACACTGACCCTTTTCTTAATCATAAAGAGAAAGGTACAGTTTCTGTTGTTATCCATGGTAGTGCTAGTGACGTGGACATGGACGAGCCTGTTCCTGCAAATTCTGCCATGACACCTACAGCCATCAAGACCTTACAAAGGAATCCCAGGTTTCGATCTCTCTTTAATCAGCTAGGATTGAATCCAGAAGCTCGCACAGCAGCTACTGAGGCCATTATGGCCATAGCAGCAGACTCTGGAGCTCACTGCTTTACAGCAGAAACCCATGCCAGCCGAGCTTTTCTGGAGACAACCAATGTAATCACATTTACAGATGAAGACATGGAAGTCCAGTATCCAGATCACCGACGCCCTTTCTACCTCTCAGCCACAATCAATGAGGTTCAAGTGAGGCGTGCTTTGGTAGATACCGGCTCTTGCATCAATCTTATTCCTTTAAGCACAATCCAAGCAGCAGAAATCTCACAAAGGAAGATCCAAGGAGCACCTATGGAAATAAAAGGATTTGGCGGTGTTGGTGAATACACTAAGGGGCACATCCAACTTGTTTTAAAGGTCGGTCCCATTGTAGCTTTGACACGGTTTCATGTTGTGGATTCCGTTGTTCCTTATCATATACTATTGGGAAGGCCTTGGCTGCACAAACACCAGCTTATCCCCTCCACATACCACCAATGTGTGAAGGGAAGGCTTAATGGAAAGCCCATCCGGATAGCTGCCAATTCCACACCTTTTGACCAATCCGAATCCCACTTTGTTGAGGCAGCCCTATATGATGAAATTACTCCAGCAGGGGAAGCGTCACTTGCTAAACCTATTGGAATTCCGCTGCCCAAGTGGGAAGATATAAAGGATGCTCCTGAGGCAGACCTAAGAGACCTGCTGGAACGGAAAAAGAAGCGCAAAGCAGAAGCTAGTGCTAGCAAAAGTCAACCACAATGTGAGCGTGTCCGTTTACCGGACGGGCGCGTCATTTACCGCTTATGAAGGTGCGCGGGGGTCAATTGTCCCCAACAAGAGGCCCCCGAATCAGAAGAGGGAACCTCACATCCCTCATGTCTCACAGTCAATACAACAAATATCTCAGAATCTGCAGAAGCAGTAGAAGCTGTTGCAGCAGATCCCAAAATTTCTGCAAAAGAGGAACTTGAGGTAATCAATTTGAGTTCCGATTCCAATGTACATAGACCTGTTTCTATTAGTGCATCATTATCAGTTGAAGAAAGAACGCATCTAATAGAATTGTTAAAAGAATATCAAGATGTTTTTGCTTGGCAATATGATGAAATGCCCGGGATAGACCCAAAATTGGTTGCACATTCTCTAAATGTCGAACCGGGTACTAAACCAGTGGTACAATCTATGAGGACCTTCCATCCGGAGGTCGAGGCTCAAATTACCCAAGAAGTCAAGAAGCTACTCTCAGCTGGCTTTATCAAGCCAATACAGCATCCGCGGTGGCTGTCCAATATAGTCCCCGTGAAGAAAAAGAATGGTCAGATCCGGTGTTGTGTGGATTTCCGTAATCTCAACAAAGCATGTCCCAAGGATGAATTCCCGCTGCCCAACATGGACCTTCTGATTGATTCAGCTGCTGGTCATGCAATGTTCTCCTTTATGGATGGCTTTAGCGGTTATAATCAAATCTTTATGTCTCCAAGGGACGCTGAAAAGACTGCATTCCGCACACCTATTGGGAACTTCTATTACACCGTCATGCCATTCGGACTCAAGAATGCCGGAGCCACGTATCAAAGAACCATGACAGCCATGTTTCATGATATGATGCATCGTGAAATTGAAGATTATGTCGACGATATCGTGGTGAAGTCCAAGACAAGGGAGGATCATTTTAGTATCTTGAAAAAGGTATTCGAAAGGTGCCGACTATATAAGCTCAAGATGAATCCTCTCAAATGCGCATTCGGAGTGTCAGCTGGCAAATTTCTGGGTTTCTTAGTGCACCAACGTGGTATTGATGTTGATCCAGCAAGATCGTCTGCCATAGCCACTATGAAGCCGCCAACTACACACAAAGAGCTGAAAAGCTTCTTGGGCAAGTTATCATACATAAGAAGATTTATTCCAGGCCTTGCTGCTGTGACTTCTACTTTTGCACCACTCTTGAAGAAGGGAGCATCATTTCATTGGTCTACCGAATGTCAAGAAGCCTTTGAAAAGGTACAAAACATCATGACCAAACTCCCTACTGTTTGTGCACCTATTCCTGGAAAATCTCTTCGACTTTACTTAGCCTCAAACAGTCAAGCAATTGGGGCTTTGATAGCTCAAGAAAATGATAATGGGGTCGAACAACCCATCTACTATGTTAGCCGTACTCTTAAGGATGCCGAAAGCCGATACTCGGGGGCTGAGCGATCTTGCTTAGCTCTGATCTATGCTTCCCAAAGACTCTGACACTATTTTCTAGCTCACAAGGTCCAGCTAATGACAAAATCTCATCCCATCAGAAGTCTGCTGCAACGGCCTGTATTATCTGGCAGACTAGCACAGTGGCTTCTACAGCTTTCACAGTATGAGATTACTGCTGAGACACCAACTACTATTAAAAGCCAAGCCATTGCTGACCTATTAGCTCAGTTTCCTGGGGAAGACAACTCATTCATTACAGATGAGGTACCCGGAGAAATCAATGAAATATTTATGGCAGGCTTAGCAGATTCTGTCTGGACCTTGAAATTTGATGGCTCATCAACTGCTACATCAGCAGGAGCTGGCATTGTTCTTTACAAGGAGGGTGCGGAAGCTGTAACTAAATCTTTCAAGTTTGATTTCCCTTGCTCTAATAATGCAGCTGAGTATGAGGCTTACCTAGCCGGATTAGCAATAGCATATGAGATGGGAATCAAGCACTTACGAGTTATTGGCGATTCCAACCTTGTGGTATGTCAAGCCCAAGGAGAATTCTCACTTAAAGAACCATCTTTGGCACCTTATAGAGCTCTGGCACATAAATTCGAAGCAAAGTTCAGCACCTTCGAGATAGAGCATGCCCAAAGAAATGAAAACCGATATGCGGATGCTTTGGCCACTTTGGGATCTCAAATAACCTTTGAAGGTGAAGAAATGGATGTCACTATCTGCAAGAGGGCAGAACCTATCACTGAATCCTTGAAGAAAGAATTTGAAGAGTCATCTTCGGATCAAGAAGACTGGCGAGCGCCAATCAAAGCCAAGCTCATTTCTCCTACTGTTACGGCAGACTTAAAGGAAATCAAGGATTACACCTTGATATCTGGAGATCTCTATAGAAGACTGCCTGGAGGAGTTTTGGCACGCTGCATTAGCCTCAAAGAAGCAAAGGAAAGGCTGCCTGAAGTCCATGAGAAAACTTGTGGAGATGGAGGAGCTATCAGCCTTTACCGCAGACTTCAGCGGCTGGGATACTTCTGGCCAAACATGAGTGCAGAAGCAGCAGAGATACAAAACCAGTGTCCGACTTGCCAGTTCCATTACAACAACGAAGAGGTATGTGCCACTTTTGCTTCTGCTGATTGGCGTACACCCTTCTTAGAATACTTGCTTGAAAGAATTTTGCCATCAAACCCCAAGGATGCTTATCGCCTTAAAAGGCTAGCCTTGAGGTATTTTGTGGAAGGGGGAACCCTCTTTCGAAAAGGCTTTCATGGAGAGCCACTTAGATGCCTTAGCTTATCGGAGTCCCAAATGGTCATGAAAGAAACTCATGCGGGAGAATGTGGGGAACATCAAGGAAAAAAGAGGCTCTACCAATGCTTACTCACACTTGGATACTATTGGCCTACAATGAAAAAGGATGCGGCAGATTTTGTGAAAACATGTCATACTTGCCAAGTCCAAGCCAATTTGATCCACACTCACCCAACTAGTCTCCAAAATATGGCTACACCTTGGCCATTTCATACTTGGGGGCTAGATCTCATTGGCCCTATCAATCCGGCCTCCGGTGGCTACATTTGGATTCTTGTGGCTACCGAGTACTTTACAAAATGGGTAGAAGCCATCCCTCTCCGAAAGGCAACGGGTGCTGCAGTGGCAAACTTCATTCGAGAGCACATAATCACTCGTTTTGGCATACCGTACAAACTCATTACCGACAATGGTACTCCTTTCATAAACAAGGATGTGCGGGAAGTGCTAGAACATTACCGGGTCAAGCATCGACGTTCTACACCTTACTACCCCCAAGGTAATGGACAAGCCGAGGCCACAAACAGAATGTTGCTGCGAATTCTGAGCAAAATGGTGTTCGATTATGGGAACGACTGGAAAGCCCATCTGGCAGATGTCCTCTGGGCATACCGAAGTTCACCAAAGACAGCAACAGGTTTTACGCCCTTCTCACTTGTTTATGGCACTGATACTATTTCTCCTACCGAATTGGTTGTGCCTAGCCCGAGGGTAATGCAAGGGAGTGAATTGGAAGTTGATGCTAACATATGTGCTGAAGCACGTATGGCAAATCTGGAAGGACTTGATGAGGCAAGGGACTTAGCCAAGGCAAAGAGCCAAAGAAACTATCAAAAAATGGCTAATGTGTACAGCAAAGCCCTTTGAGTCCGAATCTTCGCGGAGGGACAAATGGTCTTGAAAGCCGCGGAATTTGTAGGAAGAAATTTACCATCTCCGTCCAAATTCTCCCCTAATTGGGATGGACCATACATTATCCGAGAAGCACATGGAAGTGGTTATTACAGGCTATCTAAGTCTGATGGGACTGCCTTAGCAGATCCTATTAATGGAAAATGGCTGAAACACTATTACTCGTAGGATGCATTCCGGCAAATCTGCATTATGTATCTTACTTCTTTTGAAATAGCTTGTAAGCATTTTGTGCTAGGCTAAGAGTAATAGGAGTTGAAAATGCCTTTCTTTTGTATTTCAAAATATGTCAACTTTTTGTACAATGCAATTTAAGCAAGTCAAGTTGACAAAAGATCAAATTCCATTGTTCATAAACAAATGTACTTAACAAAATATGTACCCAAAAATAGAATGGGACCAACTACCATTGTCAAAGCCTACACATGGCTAATACATTACAAAAAGGGGGGGAGAGTAACAAAAAGAAAAGGAGAGCAGTGGCTGATATGCTTAAGCCAGCAGGTCGTGGAGAGCTGATCCACCACCAGATTCTGCAGAAGCCCCCCTGGCAGCTACTAAATCCCATGGGTTTGGCGCAACTATGTTCAGGGCATCTCTCAATGCAGCAACCCGAGCCTCAGCCTCTCTCAACTCCGCCAAAACTCTCCTACTGAATATGCCATGAGCTAACCTCCTCAAGTAATCAAGAATGAAGCCAAACTTGAAGCCTCCTTCAATTGCCTCCTGGACTACGGCTTTCCACTCGAGGATGTGAACTTCAGTGATGTCCTCAAGCCTAGTATACTCCATGTGAGCAAGCACACAGCAAAGGAGAGTCAACAGAGAGCTTCCAACATGCACACCACGTCTGAAATACAACGAACACCTGCCATACTTGTCCCACAAGGCCCTCAAGAACCGAATTCCCCCTTGCGGCACCCGAAAGATCTCAAAATCGGCCTTCCTGTCATCAAAAGTCCAAAAGTGCTCGGCATGACGGGAACTGAACGAGGTGCGATCAAACTCCCTAAAGAAAGCATCCATGTCAGCAAGGACGGAGGTTCTTGGTATTGCAGGCCTAGCAGCAGGCGCCAACTCTGGATGACCTCTGATGGCAGACTCCACTGCTGCAGGCTGGTGTATTCTTTCCTCTTCTGCAACAACTTCATTGCCGCTCCCAGCTGCGAAAAGAAATGAAGGCAAAGAAGAAGGAAATTAGCTAAACAAAGTACAACAATACTAGTGAAGGCAAAGAGAGTAAACAAGTAAGTAAAATGCTTGGTTAACATTTCTTTACTAAAAGCCACACTAGTTGTGAAATTATGTTAAAATGGTCAAATCCTTGGGGACAACAAATGGGAATTAACCCATGTCCACCCAGCTCTTACAACAAACAAGATGGGGAACGACAACTGAGCATCAACTCAGGTTCACTCAATGGGGAACAACAACTAGGCATTAACCTAGGTTCACCCAACGGCGGACGACAAATGGGCATTAACCCATGTCCACCGGTTTACCTAATAAACCTAATGGCGAACAACAACTGGGCATCAACCCAGGTTTACCAAAAGAGGGACGACAAATGGGAATCAACCCATGTCCACATACAGCAAAGGACAACAACTGGGAATCAACCCAGGTCCACCGAAAGACGGACAACAAATGGGCATTAACCCATGTTCGTACATAAAAGAGAAAATGACAACAAATGGGCATTAACCCATGTCCGTATACAAACAAAGGACAACAAATGGGCATTAACCCATGTCCGTACACAGGCAAGGGCAACAAATGGGCAATAACCCATGTCCATGCACAAAAGGGGACGACAAATGGGAATCAACCCATGTCCACCAAACTCATTTCATCAAGAGTATGCAGCCATAAAACAGTAGGCAAAAGATGGGACAAGACTCATAAATTGGTGCTGGGCTCACACAATCACAAAAGGGTGTAGCCACAACATGATAGACAACAAGTGGGAATCAACCCACGTCTATTAGGCTCACTTAATTGGAAAAGGGTGTGAAAACAGCAAACAATAGGTAGTAAGTCATTCTATCTCTACTAGGCTCATGCTTCTACAACAGCAAATTTGAAGCTAACAAAAGGCAAACAACAAATGGGCATTAACCCATGTCTGCCAGACTCACACAGCAAGCAACAACGACAAAAGATTACAAGTGGGAATCAACCCATGTCTATTACACTTATCAAGATTAAGTACTATGGCTATGGGCAACAAGTGAGCATTAACTCATGCCTAAACAGTCTATAATCAAGGAACAAGAAATCTGTACATACAAATTCTATACATGGCAAGTAAATGATTAAGTCATGTCTATATACATCTCAAGAAATCTCTGCCATCAAGCAACAACAATGGCAACATCTTATTTAGAAGCAAATACCTGTTTGAGTTGGGCTCCCATGGGCTGCAACAGAAGCAGTAGCTCCTGTATCTGCTGCCTGAGCACCAGCTACATCATTTTCTGCTCAAGCCAAGACCTCATCATAGCTGTCATGAGCATCTGCCATGTCTATATCATCAGCAGGGTCTTGAGCTAACTCTTCTTCTACGACTGGAACATCACCGCCAGGAATGATTTCTGCCTGGACAGGATCTTCACTGGCAGCAACTTCTACATGCTCAGTTTGGGCTATACCTGCATCAAAATCGGTATCAATCACAGAATATTGTAAATTGATATACTCTCAACAAAAAAATATATACATATTACCTTCTGGGATCTCAAAAATCAGACACAACAGTAGTTATGATCATGGGTGTGGAAGCGATGCCACCGGATTCAGGGAGAGGACTTGGAGGTGTTGATACCCTTACTGTGGCCGAACCAGTCCTCTCAGAATCTGTAGACACAATGCTCCCCCTTCGAGCCCTTCGGATATATTGGCGGGTGGAAGGACTCGAATCAAGCAAAGAGGGATCCACGTGACTGCTGCTCCCAGAAGGGCCAGCTTGTACAGTACCACCACTGCTAGTCACAACTATCGGTGTGGTCTCCACAACTCTCTCAGCTTCAGTGACGACTCCAACAGTCGCAAGTTTTTCAACAGCTTCTTCCACAGATATGGCTTTACTGGCAGGAGTGGCAGGGGTACTATCAGATGAAGCTTCTGCAGCTTCTAATTCATCCATAGATACTTCATCATCTCCAGTATCGACCTCTGCCCCTACATCCTTTTCCCCGGAAGAAGCACTTAAAAAGGCATCTGTATCAACAGAGCCAATATCTGCAGAACTAATATCTGCTGCAAAATCATCTGCGCCAGAGACAGCCTCTGCTGCATCAGCTCCAACAATTGCTCTCTCAACCTCTCCTTCAACAGCTCCAGAGGGGTCACTACTGGACGATTCACTGTCCAAATCATCCTACAAAAGGAAAAAAAAAGAAGAAAACCATGAAGGCACCATCTTGCTAAAAGCAAAGCCT
>BKZX01019729.1:0-17694 GCA_014362285.1 Fagus crenata
AGAGATATTAGTGGGTGGGTTTGTGATTTTTCAGTATGCCATATGTGACTGCCCCCAACCCAACCACTATTTATATGAATTCAGAACTTTAATTACTACTAGCCCATATTTTTAGTCATAAAAAAAATTCTTAAATTTTATTATACTTTACCAATCGAATTAGAGAGAAAGAGAGAGCATTGTTACAAAGTCCTAAGCGCAATAAGCAAACGGCATCGACGGATCGACCCTCTCCTTGCAAGTCTTGCTCGTGGTCGCACACTCACATTGAATGACCCCACTGAGCCAACGTTCTAACTACGCCACTGCATGATCCACACAGTAAGAAAGTGCTAGTTTTTCCACACAGTATAGGCTACTAATAGTGAGTGTAAGAAAGTGCTAGTTTTTCCACACGGTATAGACTACTAATAGTGAGTGTAAGAACCCTATCCCTTGACTCTTGCGTAAATAACACCCTTTTTCACACGGAAGGTACCCTATTGGTTTGTGTTCTTTCTTTTCTAAACGTAAACAATGGGCTTTGAGTTTGACTCATTTTACATGCTTTTAAATTTTGATTATGATTTTTTTTTTTAGTCATTGAATTACGGATTGGCCTTGCTTGTTTGATGGATTACTAGGTGCTTCTTGTATATCAATGTATTGGGTTTTCATTTTTGCTTGTTGCAGAGCTATACGTATTGAGTATCATCCTATATTTTTACATTGTTTACATTTTAGAAGAGACATACATGTAAAAAAAAAAAAAAAAAAGTTCTCCCAAGGTTACCCTTTGAATATGACTGACTAGTAATGTTTTTTTTGTTCAATCATGTTAGTCCGACCTCATAACCTTGTATCAATAATGTAGTGGAATTTTGTTTCATTGTCGAACCCCTCTTAATTCAGAATCATGGTTTACAAACATGTGAAATAATAGTTGTTAATTCCATTTCATGTCTGTCGAAATGGCTGAAATATTTAATTTCAATCACTAAACTGGTACATTTAATCCTTCCTGCATGTCACACATATCTTACAGTAATGATTCTCTCAGACACACCCCTCACACCACTTTCTTCACATTAATGTCCACTTTGTGACATACATGATACATCCACTATTTGTTTACTCTTTAGTTTTTACATTACTCATCTGGACCAACTGCGGCCTGCATTAGATTTAGATACATTCTCTTCTCTTTTGGACATCACTATTGAAACCTTTCTCTGATCCCAATGTGCAGCCCAACTGGAAGATTGCATTTGTAGCCCTTCTGGAGCTTTCAAAAAGTTTTGTTGTCACAATAGAGATGTGTCAACCCATAATCTTATCTGATGGGCTTTTCTTTGTAATGGAGCTAGCCTATCCAACCTGCTGGACTCACACCATTTAACAATTGGGAGAGATGGTTAAACTGTTAAAGGCCCTTTTCTATTTTGTTGTGCTCTCTGTTTTCAATAAAATCTTTATCAAACTAAATATAAATAAATAAAATCGTTTTAATTTCTCTTTTTGAAGACCAAATACTAATAGGAAACCACTTATGTCTTAAACTTAAGGGTATGTTTGGTACACATGAATGGTGATATTAGAGCAAGACAAATTAATAGTATGACGATTGGGAAAATGTGATTGTGCAAAAATTTAGGATTCAAGGATTTTGAAAAAAATTTCAAACACCAAATTAGATATTTAATATCATGAGCAATTTTTATTTTTTATTTTTGAAAATTGATTAGGATCTAACAAAATCATTTAGACATATAAAGACATATTATTAGTTTAGAGGATGATGTCAATTAGCTTACGTGGTTTGCTATATTTTTCAGATTATACAATTCCTTTTCATGAATCATATCATGTTTCTACTTGGATTTTCGAGTAGAATCAAAATATTTAATTAGATAGATGAAATTCTAATGTTAAGATCACATTTAGGGCCAATTTTCTTACTAATGACCTCTAAAAATCATGTTGTATATTAACATCCTATAGTCAATAATCTAACCCTAAAACCTAAAATTCATCAAAATCTGAAGTTTTCCACACTCAATTGGCTTAGATCATTCTAATCATTAAAAATTCACAAATTCGAAAACCATACACAATGAAAATTTGAATAGATTAATTAAATATATAAGGAAATATATTTTCTTATCTTAGGGATACTTTTGATTGATCTTGGCTCAAAGATTCAATTTCATTCTTCTCTCCTTTACAAATTTTGAGACTTTTTTTTTTTTTTTTAATTTTGGGAGTCCAAGCCAGCGTTCCGTAGATATGCGCACCTCGACTAATCTTAGGGAGACACGCAACACCTTACTAGCATGTGTACTACAATAGACACAAGGTTTTGAATTGGATAGGTGATCCTGAGGGGACATCTTTTCTCTAGAACCCTCTATTAACATATGTTAATTTTATAAGTTTAGTAACTGACCTGGATAATTATTTATTAACTTAGTTTTCTAAAACCCATTACAATTAAATAACAACATATTATTAACTCCAAGGTAAGTTTACTTAACTACCCATTTAATAACCCCTTTCTTATTCGGGCATACTCTCTTTGAAAAGAGAACTCCACCATAACATGTATTATGTAATACATGTGCGTTCTAGATCGTTTTAGCAGATAAGTTAATGTATCTTTGCTTTTCTCACCATATGAGTCTTATAGGTCGCTATTAAAACCCAAGACTTCCCCTTAACATATTTTTAGTAATAAAATCAAATAGATATATCTGACCAATCACAACTTAAAATCTTAATAATTGGTGACAACTCATTTAACACAATTTTAACCATTGCCAACCAAGGCCCCTCCATATCTCCATGTGGTGGATCTTTGAGACATGTGTCGTCGCCAAACCGAAGGTTGAGGCCTAAATTCGGCATCGACTATATTCAAGGTTGTTAAAATCGGGATCCTACGCAGGATCGCTGGAGGGACTTCGTGGATCGGATCGTGGATTGTAAGATCCTACTTATTTAACGGAAAAAGTGTAAAAACACATTAATAATGGCTTTATATGTTAAATGTTCATTAGAATTATGATATTATCAATAAAAAAAATAAAGAGTTTTGCTTCAAGATAATGTAATTCGTACAATAATATAGTCTATATTCTATTTAAACGAATAATGCTTTAGGACTTTTAATTAGTTTTTTAAACACTAATCAAAATTAACCCAATTTTATCGCATGCATGCATACTCATTTTGAAACCATTTTTGAACTAATGAAAATTGTTTAGCATATGTTTATTATTCTCCAAAATTGTGTTGTTATGCATACGGTGTTGTAAATTTTGTTACATGGGTATGGGTAGTGTTATAGAAGTGGGTTGAAAGCTTGTAGACTTGTTTCATATTGAAAACATGCAAAGTCTTGTATGAGTTTATAAGGTAACACGAACACCAACAAAAAAATCAATTAAGTGATCATATGGACATGTGGCTCCAGTCTACGCGTGCATGGCATGTGGCGCACTTATGCATATGATGTGTGTGATTGACAATCGATTAGTGCAGCTGACTTCATCGATAGCAGTTTTTTGAACACCCATAATATAATTTTTCTTAAAATAAAATTTAGTTAAATATGGATATTAATTTGATTGGTTTGCTATAGAAAATTGTAAAAATTGTTTATTTCCATTTTTTTTTATGCAAGTGTATTATATTTTTTAAGGATAACTATATTTTACCCAGACCACAAGTGGGTAAAGTGTAATTATTCAATTTTTTTTTTTTTTTTATATTAGACATTAATTTAAAGTACAAGGTATTTTTGTGTGTGTGTGTTATGTGCCTTATGATAATTATTTTAAGAAAATAACAAATTGCAAAATATATAATTGAAAAAACATTCTCAAGTGTTTAATTGCATAATATATAATATTGAAAATGCATTTTACACTTTGTCTAACCAAACGCAATTTTATTCAGCATAATCACTTCTTAGCAAAAGTTTTAGTATTTTACCAAACGCACTATTTTTAGCAAAATACATTCTAAAGAATGCATTCTAGCGCATTCCCAAAGTAGAGGATCCAAACGCAGCCTTAATCCCCATGTTCCACCTCAACTTTAATTTTATTAGTGTATATATTATATAAGCCCATTGGGTCCAATTCATTACTTGTCCATCACAATTACTTGAACAATACATGTACTTTACTTTAACAGTACACATACTTGATGTAATTACATGTGAATAGTTTGATAGCTAAATGAGAAAACGTAGGAGTTTTAGTTATATTTGGTCTCAAATTACATTGAGGCTGATGCAAATGCTCACTCACACTAACTTGTAAAATAGCCAAAAGCTCAAGCTCCTCATTCACGACTCCATTCGCAACCATATCATCATCAACTTCGTAAGCCCTATTTGCAATCCCCTTCTCACTGAACTTGAACAATGGCGGTCCATACGACCTAAATTTCGGCACAATGCCTTAATCCTTTTATCCGTTTGATCAAAGCAAAAGCCATATCTGGATCAGAAGCAGTGATCCTCGCAGCGCTCGTAAATGTGGCTTCAGCACTAGATAATGCAATAGTAGATGATCCACATTTTCTTCAGAAACTCTTACGCATAATACGCCTATTCACCATCAGCGTTCCTCTTTTTTATAAGAGTATCTAGTGTAAGATTTTCCCTTTTTTTTTTTTAGAACATCATAATGTTAATTCTTCACCTAAAAAGAGAATTCTCAATTCTAATGAATAATTTTGTAAAGTTATTAGACCCTGTTATAATTCCAAGAACAGAAAAGAGCACTTGAATTTAAATGACAATATTTATTTCATATAATAATTCTTCTCCTTGCATTTATACAAAAGCATTGTATAAATGATCTAGCATCAAATCAATAGGTAACAATTTAAATATATATATATATATATATATATCTTCAAGTCATTGCATTCAAAGCTGGTAACAATTTATTTATGAACAACGAAAAACACATACATAACGTAAAGATTAAACAAAAAGAAAAAAAAAATACCAAAAAAATTAAACACTTTGCTACACATTAGACGATAATCAACCACTAATGGCTAAACTACGCACTTTTAAGAAGGTAAGAGAAAAAAAAAAAATACGTTGAAAAAATAAGATTTACATTTAAACCATCAACAATCACTGCAGACATGATTACAAACATTGAAAAAAAGATAAATTACAACCTTTGACCAAATATCTTTTAGCCCTTTGAATATAGTCATGGGCATTTTCTATAAGCTTTCTATAAATCTTGAAAAAAAAATTTATAGAGATATCTCATATTTATATTATAGGAACTTACATTATTTTTTTTGGTTATGTGGTAAAGAAAGTACATGGAAGAGTAGGATTAACAGCGTACAAAATAACTACTAACCACTACAGTTAGTATTACATGAAAAAAGAAAAGAAAAATTGCACATAAGACTTTGTCACCAAGGTTACCAAGGGTCTTGTTTTTGCCAGCATCTTTCTATGTACAAAATATAAATGTTTGCATTCCCTAAGCCAACAAGCCTTGTTATTTGCCAAGGCACATCTTGCTTTCCTGTAACTATATCATCCACCCGTCTATTGTCAATTGAGTAAATAATTAAGTGGAAGCCTTACTCTCTTGCCTTATGTGTACCTTCTTGTTTTTTCAAATCCAAAGTTTAAATTCTTAATAATTTTCTTTTAGCCTATAATGAGCACTACCTCATTGTGTTTTGCAAAACACTTCCACTTCAACAAATTAAACTTGTCTTTCTCATAATAATCTCTCTGGTGTAATTCCCCATTCTCTAAATATCCTATCATCCATGGAAGTATCAAGAAGCTTATTACTTTTATACCATATCATAGTAGTCCATAATTAAAGTTCTCATGAATTAACCTGTCTGACAATAACCTGATAACAAAAGTTTTTCATTAGATTGCAGAACTATGCATGATACGTACATCAAACCTTCACACAACAGTAGTCTAATATTCATCAACAACTAAGCATTACAAGGCACAGTCGGCTATATATATTCTATAGCCTCGAGTTCAAGCTAAGTAGTCTAATAATCCCGCCAATGGGCTGTTTACAAATGGCTAACCAACTACTAACAACTAACAACCTCTATTACAAAAGCTAGCCTCGTTACAATAAAGATCCTAAGTCCTAACTACAAAATAACTACTTTTGTTACAAAAGCTTGGCTGTTACAATGGCTTCTAGCACTTTGAAATCCACTGCATCAAAAATCTCCCTCTTTAGAGATACTTGCCTCAAGTGTAAAATTTCATTCTAAAGATGATTTTGGTGGTAAGGTGTGATATGCATATTGCTGAATGTTAAAAGAGTAGGAAATTTGCAAGAGTGCTAGCAACTCCACCTTGTATGCATTATCATTAATTTGTTTAAGCACCTTGCAGGGAACTACTTTCCTGTTATGTAGCTTCACAAAGGGACCAGCAGGGCAGCAGGTTGTCTATCCTTAATAAGAGTGATCCACACCAAGTTCCCTTCTTGCATGACAACTCTCCTTCTATGTTGATTTGCCCTGGCCTTATACTTGGCATTAGAGGCTTCAATTCTTTCCTTCACCTCTGTCTAGGGCTGTGACAGAATTTTAGACACAACAAGCATAACCAAAAATCAGAACAAGGTGCATGCATAAGCTAATTAACATAATGCATTATTTCCCCGCCATTACAAATACTTTGCTTTGTTATGCAAAGATCAGCAAGCCTTTAAAGCAAAGATCATTCCAGAGTCTTGAAACAAACACTATGACTGAATAAAACAATTTTTAGGAAAAGACATGGCAAAAATTCACTTTAAAACTTAGCTCGATTTTAACTGATTTTTCTTTTCATATATCTAAGGGGTGATCAAGTTCATCCAGAAAAATTCTAGGCAGCTATTTAAAAATAAGTAAGTATTTGTTGAATGATAACATTTTAGAATTAATATAAAGGCTACCTTAACTCTCATGAATAGCCATAGTATGAATTTAACATACACTTTTTGGTAGAATAGAAGCGAACAGCATAAAGTCATAAAGAGAAAACCCAATCTGATTTTAAACCCAAACACAAAATCCCATACCACAAACCCCCAGAAATTCAATAAAAAACAATACAAAATTAAACCTAGACTTCTTTTCTCAATCTTAATTTAAAGTCTTAAGTTAATGTTCTTATTACGTTAATCGGGGCATAAACCATTAAATTGACTTAAAGTATAAAAAACATTAAATGAGATATTTTGTCATGAAGTGAGTTCGATTATCCCCAAAGAGAACAAAAGGAGAAATACAACAGTAAGATTAAGATTAGCCATGAACTGAGTTTATTTTGTAACTAATAATGATGTGTCTAGTGATTTATAGGCAATAAAAGCCATGCTTGCTGCTTAATGGATATTTGTGAAGTCATTCGGAAGATTTTAAATCTATAAAACATATAAAATGGTCTCGTGAATGGTCAATGATGAACCTTCTTTCCACAGACTATAATCAACATAAACATCAAGTGGTGAAAGTTTTTCCACATGGTAAGTTCTAGTGGTGAAAGTTTTTCCACACGGTATGGACTACTAATAGTGAGTGTTGAACCCTGTCCATTGGTTCTTGGGTAAACTACACCCTTTTTCCATACGGACGGACGGAAGGTTTGTTTTTTTTTTACTTTTCTAAACGTAAACAATGGGCTTTGAATTTGACAATTTTGAATTTTTTTTGTCATGGAATTACGGATTAGTCGTTTGTTTGATGGATTAATTGGGTGCTACTTGTATATTAGTCATAAAATTGGAGTACATCTAAGACTAAGAAAAAGAAAACTCGAAACAGAGAGAGAAACTGAGAGAATAAATCATTTCATCGAATGAATTAGTTAATACATGTGACTCTCTCCCTTTATATACAAAACAGAGTAGTTAAATGGTTAACATTTGTAACTAACAGGTTAGCATCTTTCTAACTGACTCAGCTATATAACTAACTGACTCAGCTATATAACTAACTGACTCCACTAATTAAATAGATGGGCAAATCATCGCTTTACACGTGTGTTTTGTAATAACATAAAAATGGTGATAGTCTTCTCTTCTTTGTTCTCTGCAATTGTGTAGATTAATAATTAGTGATAACGTTTTCCTTTTTGCTTGCTGTAAAGATATACGTTTATTGAAACATGAAAGATCAGACTTTCGCCCCCGTCTCGCATTTAAGCCAACCCTCAATGATCCCAGCAGTAGTTTCCGACACTTACCTCACTGCGGCTCGCAACATGTGCATTGCCTCACTCCAGCAGTATGTGTCACTTTTTGGATCTTATCAACTTCAAAATGAACAATTGTGATTCCTCATGTCTTTTGACTTGTTTTGTATGAATATTTAACTTTGCACCACTATAAATCTTTACGTGAAAAGATCTAATGCTATTAGATTATTTTGCAACGAATCTTAATGTTGATAATGCTACTGTTGGATGCTTAATTATCCAACCATTTAAACAAAAGAAAATTTATTTGATTCCTTATATATTCAACTTCATTTTCCACATATTCTTTTAATTTGTATTTCCATTACTAATTACAATATTATATTGTTAAAGAGAAGCAAAACGGTAACAGTTAATGGGTGATTCATTGACATGAGTTCCATACTCGATCGACAACCCCCACAATCCGACTCTAAATATCAACGTATCAATGCAAGACACGTGTTCTAGCAACAAAAACACCTTGAACAACATATAAATAATAGAGTAATGCTAGAGACACAACTTATTTTACAACCAAATGTTTACAAATTGATGTGGCATCCAAGGTGGAGGTTGCCATGTCATTAAAATAATAATGAATTAATGATGGCTAAATTTAAGTGTTATATTTTAATGACATGGTAAACTCCACCTTAGATGCCACATCAGTTTGTAAGTATTTGATTGTAAAATAAGTTGTGTCTCTAGCATTACTCTAAATAATAAATGAAATAAAATAAGATCTAATCCCAAACATCAGCAAATGTCTCCAAATTACCCTTTAGGCTATCTGCACCACTTGCTTCAACTTCCTGCACATCAACCTAAAATGAAAAAGAAAAAAGAAAGAGTTCATTTCAAATACTTAAATAACACAAGAAAGATGAGATATAGAAACACCACACTTTAGAGCAACACGCCAAACAAGTTTTGCAATCAAGCTCTCATTATTGTCATACACAATTTTACTTACACGATACAATTTTATATGAGCATTGCCCTTACAAACTTCAATTTTTTTCCGGCCTAAATTTCTTTTTCAAATGAACTACTTTTAATGCAATTATTAGTGCTATCCTATCTTTGATATCATCACAAAATCGAAAATACCAATGCCTCCATGACTTCTTCACCAATAAGGTGCCACAAACACTCCAAAAGCCTACAACAAAACCGAGTCCGATGCAAACATAGAACCACAGCCTTTCAGTATCATCTCCATCTTGTTTGTCTTCAACACTACCACTGGTAAAAGTTGGGCCATCAGACGTTTCATCTCCTGGGCACTTGGTCGGAAGTAGAGACCCACACAATGATGGATTACCCTTGTATATGGATGCATCATTTAGTGTTTGGAGCTGATTACCATGTGGGATTCTTCCTGATAAGTTGTTAAAAGACAGGTTTAAGTGTGCTAATGAAGTCAAAGAAGACATACTTTCAGGAATAGGACCAAAGAGACTATTCTTCGAGAGATCAAGTGTTTCCAGCCACCGCAAGTTTCCGATATTCTTGGGAATGTTTCCAGTTAGATGATTCATTGACAAGTTTAGTGTACCCAACCCTCTGAGGCCTGTTAGTTCATCAGGAATCCCTCCTGTCAAATTATTCCCTGAAAGATCAATGATGGTAACAAATCCAAGAGTTTTATCATATTCAAGCTCTCTTCCTTTTGTCACTATGATTGCTTTCTGAATATAAATGAAGCCATTAAAGTACATCTCGCTACTATTTCCATAAACCAAAATAGTCAAATTGTCCAAACAGTCTGGAATGCCACCGAAAATATTGTTTTGTGCGAGATCTAGGATGTGAAGAAATTGAAGATTGCACAATTGTCGAGGGATGATTCCACTAAATAGATTTGACCGTAGTCGTATGATTGAGATGTCTGATTGAATCCATAACGGAAGGTTCCCTGAGAGATGATTCCCACCGAGATCAATGCTCTTAAAAGAACAATTTTGCAAGGAAGAAGGAATTTCTCCATGAAGATTGTTGTTGCTCAACACTAATACATAAAGGGAACCCAAGAAACCCATTGAGCTTGGAATTTTTCCAGATAGGTTGTTGTATGCAAAATCCACAATCTTCAATCTTTGTGACTCATTCCATTGATGGGGGAGCTCCCCTGAAAGCTGATTGCTCCGAAGGAAAAGTCCTTCAAGATTATTCAATTTCATTATGGACAAGGGAATTGTACCATTGAGGTGGTTCTCCGAAAGATCTAAATATTGCAATTTTGGCATTAAATTGCTAATATTTGACGGGATAGGGCCTGAAAAGAAATTGCCTTTAAGATATAGCTGGGTCACATTAGTAAACGAAAGTGGGATAGGCCCATTGAAGCAATTATAACTCAGATCGATAAATGATACATTTGGAAATATGAATCGATGCGATAATTTCCCCATGATCTGATTGTATGATAGATCCAAGAAAGTGAGTTTAGATAGCTTAGAGACCCATTCCTCAGGAATAACGTCTGAGATTCCAGCGTTAGTAAGTAAGACATAAATTAGCTCACTTTGAACTTGAAGCCATATGGGAAATTTGGGGCCAATGAGACAGCTGTCCAGTTTGAGATATTTGAGCCTGAAAGGAGGAACCCAATTGTATGTCACATTGAAAACTAGAGACTGGTTTTTGTCGGTTGTTAGTGCAAATTCTTCGAGACTTGTGAAATTCATCAATTGGGCTTCTGTGATGACACCTTCCCAGGAATTCCCATCGAGATACAAATTGACTAGCTTTGAGAGTTGTACAAAACTTTTAGGAATGGTTCCATTCATCTTATTACCAGAGAGTTCCAACTTTTGCAAGGATGACAAGTTTCCAATAGAAGCTGGAATTGAACCCAAAAAAGAGTTGTAATTGAGATAGAGGTATCTCAAGCTTCCAAGTCTCCCCAGTGAATTAGGAATGTTTCCTACAAGTTCGTTAAAACTCAAATCTAGGGACTCCAGGCTATTGTTGAGGCAAGCCGAGAAATTACCGAATAATCCATCAATATTGCCGCAAAAATTGTTCCCTGAAAGATCTAAAGTCTCCAATTTACAAAGATTTCCCCAAAAGATTGGCAATTGACCTGTGATGTGATTGTTTCTCAAATCAAGGTGCTCAAGATTTCTTAGGTTCACAAAATCGTATGGAATAGAACCTAGGAAAGAATTATAGCTGAGATTTAGTTTTGTGAGGCTTGTGAGATTTAACAACCATTGAGGAATAGAAGAGTTAAATTGGTTTCCTGATAAATCAAGGACAAAAAGAGAGGTGGAATTAACGAATGGAAGGGAAGGTGGAAGGCTTTCAAGCTCACACCAAGATAAATGTAACTCCAGAAGGGAAGGAAGCATATTAACTGCGTGAAGCCAATCTGCTCCGGCACGGCTGAGATCTGATTCCCCCATATCCAGGTACTTCAAAGAAGAGAGACTTGAGAGCCAACCCAAATTTTTGGCATGCATGTCGTAGTTGCCATGAAGGTCAAGATGTATCAAGCTCGACAAATTGCCGAGATGGGGAGGAATCTCCCCAAAAAAGTTTGCAAAAGAGACATTGAGATACATCAAGTTCTTTAGGTTACCAAAAAATTCAGGAACTTGAATGCCTTCAAAGTCATTCGAGCTTAGATCCAAGTAATTTAAATATTTCAGGTGAGTCAAAGAAGAACTTATCTTACCACGCAGGCACGACTTCTGATATGTTGTCCACTCTGTATCTGAGTATGGGTCTGGGTATGGGTATAGGTTTGGGTCTGGGTATGGGTAAGGGTTTGGGTTCTGAAGATGGAGCTTGGTAATATGACCTGATTGGTTGTTGCACTCTACACCTCTCCATTGGCAGCAATCTTCACCAATCCAAGAAGAAAGCCTACTAGAAGGATCAGTGAGGCCTCTCTTGAAGCTGAGAAGTGCTTCTCTTTCAGTGTGGATGCATTTCACATTCACATTAGTCTGATTATCTTCAGTGCATGAAGTGAGTTTGATTATCCCCAAAGAGGACAAAAGGAGAAATACAACAGTAAGATTAAGATTAGCCATGAACTGAGTTTATCTTGTAACAAATAATGATGTGTCTAGTGATTTATAGGAAGCAAAAGCTAATAAGAAAGATTTTAAAACTATAAAATATATAAAATGGTGTCGTCAATGGTCAATGATTAATGATGAACCTTCTTTCTACTGTCAACATAAACAACTAGTGATGAAGGCTGATCCACATGATATGAGCTACTGGTGACAGTTTTTCGACACGGTACGGACTATGAATAGTGAGTGTAAGATTAACCCTTTTTCCACACGGAAGGTACCGTGTTGGTTTCTGTTTTTTCTTTCCTAAACATAAACAATGGGCTTTGAGTTTGACTCATTTTACATGCTTCTAAATTTTGATTTTGATTTTGATATTTTTTTTTTCACTGAATTACGGATTAGCCCTGTTTGTTTGATGGATTACTGGGTGCTTCTTGTGTATTAGTGATAAAATTGGAGTAGATTTGAGATTAAGCAAAAGAAACCTAGCAAAAAAATATATATATATATATATATATACATTTTTGATAATAAACTGACTCAGCTATATAACTAATTGATTCCAGGGTAATCAAATACATTGGCAAATCATCGCCTTACACGTGTGTTGTGTAATAACAAAATAATGGTGATGGTCTTATCTTGTTTGTTATGTGCAACTGTGTAGGTTAATAATTAGTGATTGGGTTTTCCTTTTTGCTTGCTGTTGAGATATAAGTATGGGGTCTAATCCTATATTAGTTACATTGGTTACAATTTAGAACAGACATAAATGTAAAAAAAGACAAGGATCATTTCCTTTTGAAATAAAATGGAAAGAGTCTATTTTATGGTCTAGATTGAATGTTATAGATCTAACAGTGTACAGTCTAACATGTCATTTAAAATTTTAAATGACACGACAGTCTATACATTGTTAGATCCAGGAAATAAAATCTGAATCAGGAAAGGGACAAATGGAGAGGATCTTATTCCGTAAAAAAAGGTTCTCCCAAGCTTATCCTTTGAATATGACTATGACTGGTATACATGGGTCGATAGTTATTTAATTTGCTAGAGATAGTTAATGATATATATGTAGCAATACACAAACATACAAGAAAACATGGAAAACAAATCGATTAATAAAGGTTAGAGAGAAATCTGAGAGTATATTGTAGAAGATATTGGACCGCGGCTCGCAACTTGTGCATGATCTCATACACCTTGTGAGCATTCCTAGTAGTCACACTAACTTTTAAAATAGCCGAAAGCTCAGATCAGCCACGACTCCATTCGCAACCATATCAGCATCAACTTCATAAGCCCCATTCATCATCCCTTTCTCACCAGAGGTGGAGCCAGGAAATTTTTTTGGGGTGGGCTATATATTCCCTTAACTCAGGTTGACAATTTCCCGTCTTGATATATGCTCTTTAAATATCATGGCGTTTCTTAATGAGATATGCCCAAATAATTTGAAGAGTAATCTATATCTATATAATATATAAAACCAAAGAATAACTAATCTCACGCAGGCACTTTGAGTCGTGATCAAATGGGTTTCGAAGATGGAGCTTGGTAACATGACCTAACTAGTTGTTGCACTCTCTACGCCTCTCCATTGACAGCAATCTTCACGAATCAATGGTGGAGCTAGAAAACTTTTCCAAAGGGGTGCAAATAAACATAACAAATTTTTTTTTTTTTTTAAATCTTCTAATTCCTAAGCAAACATTAAATAGATTTACACGTCCTGTTGGCTTTTTAGTGACATAACATACTAAACAATATTAAACGTTTTAAGCAAGCAATATCTATTTTTTTAGGTTCACATCTTTGAGCTTTTCTTAGGTTTTAAGATCTAAAGTTTCAACATTTGAGATAGAGGATTAAGCATTAGCCTCCCAATCTTGCACAATTTTATTTTAAAATATGCATCATCCTAATTTTGAACTTTTCCTTAAAATATGCATCAATTATGAATGGATTCCTCATAAATTATTCAAAAATTGAATATCTAGATATGTATGTATAAAAAATTTGGGGATTTATATAAGTTGATCCCACTAAAAAAATTTAAAAAAAAAAAAAAAAAAAATGGTAGAGATGGGGTCAATAATATCATTGTTATAAAAAAAAATTCAAGTAGCACAAAAAGAGTCAAAATATCATCAATAAAAATAAGCCCAAAAACATAACATCAACAATCAGAATTAGTCAACCCAAATAATTCACACTCACAACCCAATGAATCTTCTTCTACTAAATAAATAAACCTTAAATTTACTTTACCAATTACCGTCAAAATAGAGAGAGAGAGAGAGAGTGCCGTTTTGTTCCCTTTAATTTGTTGTTCCTAATAGCGGAAAAGAAAGCACCATAGACTATATTGATTGATTTTTAATGCTTTTGTATCATTATGTGATTGTGTCACTCTGTGTTAAACTGTTAATGTATTATGTTTGTGATCCATTACTTGTTTTTTTGTGTTGATTGTGGAGTTGAGATTTTTATATTAAAAATAAAGAAATATTAGTGGGTGGGTTTGTGATTTTTCAGTATGCCATATGTGGTCTATTGCCCCCAGTCCAACCACTGTTTATGTGAGTTTAGAACTTTAATTACTACTAGCCCATATTTTTAGTCATAAAAAATAAAAAATAAAAATAAATAAAAAATTCTTAAATTTTATTTTACTTTACAAGTCGAATTAGAGAGAAAGAGAGAATATTGTTTCAAAGTCCTAAGCGCAAGCAAGTCTTGCTCATCGTCGCACACTCTCATTAAATGACCCCACTGAGCCAACGTTCTAACTATGCCACTGCATGATCCACACGGTAAGAAAGTGCTAGTTTTTCCACAGTATAGACTACTAATAGTGAGTGTAAGAACCCTGTCCCTTGACTCTTGCGTAAATAACACCCTTTTCCACACAAAAGGTACCTTCTTGGTTTGTGTTCTTTCTTTTCTAAACGTAAACAATGGGCTTTGAGTTTGACTTGTTTTACATGCTTTTAAATTTTGATTTTTTAAAAAAAAAAAAAATTTTGGGTCATTGAATTACAGATTGGCCATGTTTTTTGATGGATTACTGGGTGCTTCTTGTATATCAGTGTATTGGGTTTTCGTTTTTGCTATACGTATCGAGTATCATCCTATATTTTTACATTGTTTATATTTTAGAAGAGACATATAGGTCAAAAAAAAAAAAAAAAGGTTCTCCGAATATGACTGACTAGTAAAGTTTTTTTGTTCAATGATGTTAGTACGACCTCATAACCTATTGTATCAATAATGTAGTGGGATTTTGTTCCATTGTCAAACCCCTCTTAATTCAGAATCATGGTTTACAAACATGTGAAATAATAGTTGTACTTATAAAAATAAAAAAATAAAATAATAATAATAATAATAATAATAGTTGTCAACTCATCAATAAAAAAGAAAAAGAAAAAAATAATAATACTTGTCAATTCCATTCCATGTCGGTTGAAATGACCAAAATATTTTATTTGTTTAAATATTATTTTGGTCCTCAATCTTTGGCATTTGTGTCAAATTGAGCCATAACCTTTCAACTGTGTCAAATTAGTTTTCAACCTTTCAACCTTGTGTCAAAATGATCCTTTGTGGATGAAAAATGTAACAGTTTATTTTTAATTTAAAAAATATCTGACATGCCATGCTAACTCAAATTTTAATTAAAAAAAAAAAATTCTGAGTATTAATTCTTTTTTTCTTTTTTCCTCCGCATCTACGAACAGTGAACTCCCATCATCACCGTGAATTTCATCACCACCGTCATTCCTCTCCCCCGTAATATAGACTGTCTAAATCTTTGACACAAAAAGTAATTAAAAAAAGAAAAGAAAAGAAAGAAAACCCAAAATTATCAGAAACGTTAAAAAGAAAAAAGCAAAAGAAAAGTGAGTTAAGTTGAGTGGCTCAGAGACTTTGACCCAAAATATCTCTTATCGCTCTCTCTTTTGTCGCTCAGATGCTCACTCTTTAGAGTCTCCAACTCTCTGTCCTCCTCTATCTAGTATCTTCTTCTTTATTTTTGGGTTGGATTATGTGATAAATCCCATATATCATTCTAGGTTTCTTTTGGATTAAAGGGTATTATGTGTTTGAGGTTTATTTAATTATTTATTTGTAATTTTATGCTGCTTTATTAGTATTTGATGGCATGATTGATTGTCTAGTTGGTTATGACTTATGACCAATAGAGGAGAGCCTGGGTTGAATATTTGTTAATTGTAGGAGCTTGTTGAATATTTGATAAGTTTAGGAATAGACCGAATGAAAATTTGTGGATACTTTGTTCCTATGCTACTGTTTAAGTGATCAAACAATCAATACTGATATTTTGATTATTGATGTATTTTTAACTAGATCTCTGGTTCATTAATGGCAACGTGAGTTTGACATTCATTTTTTTTTTTTTTAATTTAAGCTAGCATTTTCTTTTTATTAAAATTTGAATTGAGATGTCACGTTAGATATTTTTTAAATTAAAAATAAACGGTTAGTCATGTCAGCTTTTTCAATCCAATACTTAATAGTAAAGATCATTTTGACACTAGATTAAAAGGTTGAAGATCAGTTTGACACAATTAAAAGGTTGAGGACCAGTTTGATACCGTTAAAAGGTTAGGGACCTATTTAACACAAAGGTCAAAGGTTGAGAATCATAACGATATTTAAACCTATTTTATTTCAATCACTAAACTGGTACATTTAATCCTTCCTGCATGTCACGCATATTTCGGACTGTATGTATTCTCAACCTTCTTTTTTCATCTTTAAAAAAATAATAAAAAATAAAATTATATATTGTTTTTGACCTTTACGAATTTCTATTTCAATTTTCATTTCTTTTCTATTCTCCTCTCTCTTGCAAAATGTGATTTGCTCATGGAATCTATCTAATTACTGGAGAGTTCTAATGCACTTTACAAGCTTCTTCTAAGGATTAACCTTTGGGTTTAGGCCTAGAAGGGTGTAGGGCCTCTTCTTACGGTAATGATTCTCTCAGACCAAGCCCGCACATCACTTTCTTCACATTAATGTCCACTTTGTGACATATATCCACTATTTGTTTACTCTTTAGTCTTTACATAACTCATTTGGACCGACTGCGGCCTGCATTAGATGCATTCTCTTCTCTTTTGGACATCACTATTGAAACCTGTCTCTGATCCGAATGTGCAGCCCAACTGGAAGATTGCATTTGTAGCCATTCTGGAGCTTTCAAAAAGTTTTGTTGTCACAATAGAGATGTATCAACCCATAATCTTATCCGATGGGCTTTTCTTTGTAATGGAGCTAGCCTATCCAACCTGCTGGACTCACTCCATTTAACAATTGGGAGAGATGGTTAAACTGTTAAATTAAGGCCCTTTTCTTTTTTGTTGTGCTCTCTATTTTTTCAATAAAATC
>BKZX01019732.1:0-12873 GCA_014362285.1 Fagus crenata
AATTTTGAACTAGCAATACATGCTGTAAGTGGCATAAAAACACAAAACAATTGAACTTTGTATCAGGAAGACCCAACATGGGACTTCACAACAGGCCCTAAGGTAATTAAGACTGCTATAAATTAGACAAGCATATAGAAGCAACAAATATTCTTACCATGTTAAAAATAAAGGCCATTCGACCAGGAAGGAATATATCATTTGATTTGTTAATAGTTTGAGGCTTGACTGTCCATTTATACACCGACTGAAAGACAAACACAAGACATCAATAAAAATGGCTAAAGCAAAAATCAGAAACAAATTACAACAATATTCCAAAGGCCGAAGTCGAAGCACCTTTGCAATCTGAGTGCGAAATGACATTTGCTGGTCTTCCATAGATGCTCTTAAGTTAGTAACTAAATAAAGGGCTTCTACAAGCCCCATGTTATTTGTAAAACTCTTAGCAGCTAAATTAGACAGTAAGACCAACAAAATTAAGTCAAATACGGAGCAAAAAGACAATGCATAAAAATAAATTGAACAGGAATTCAAAAGAAGGTACATAACTCTGCAATTGGTGAATGTGAACCAAATGAAGAAGAAAAGAGCTTGGAGATGCATGTGTAAGTCACTAATCAGCAACATAACTCTGCATTTCAAATTTTGAAAAGAAAACAAAAATATAGAGAATTACAGTTTAACAAAGCTGGAGCACCAGCACATGCAACTAGCCACACTCATTTACAGGTTTTGACTCTTCCCCTTTCTTATACAATAGTGCCCCATTCACAAAAAACCAACTCACTTATGTAAAGACAGAATCTTATGTTGAACTGCTGCCCCATCATATTGACTAAAGAAAGTTAATGCAACTCATTACAAACCTATATAGGACAAAGGATTCAGTGACTTGCTGACTTATGTTGAACACTATTTTCTTCAATGTTCAATTTATTGCTGTGGATTAGTGAAAACGTTAACAAATATATATTAAGTGTAGAACTTTTATTGAATAAATAATAATAATAATAATAAATAAATAAAAGGTGAAACCCAAGTACACAGAAGTATAAAAAATAAATTTTCCCAATGGTCAGCTGCTAATTCCAACCAATCGTATATACTAATTCATAAGTTTTGTTTCTCTTGTGTGGTATAAGTATTGATTCCAAGATTATTTTTATTTTCTCTTCTTCAATTTCGTTGTTACATCAGTTTTGGTTCTGTCCTGCTTCACCTAATAGGAGGAAAATAAAAGAGGAAACTGGAGTCCCCAACACTCGCAAGGCTCAAGTCAAACATCACACTTGCCAAAAAGATTACATATGACCAAGTAATTCAAAGTCAGATCATCACACAAATTTTCTAACATTCAACGCACAAGAAACTTTTTCATGACCTAGTACTATCAATTTCGAAAATAACATTCTCTAGAAGTAATGAAGTTACATATTTGGGGATGGTCATATAACTGACTTTCTGCAGATAAATATTTTTGCAGTCATTGCCTATACATAAAAGTACCCACTGAAACTCCCATAGCATGGATCCCTCTATTGCTAGGCCTCAAACTATAAACATTGAAACCATTAGCATCACTAGTATTACCTGGACCCCAAGTCCACGTGTGAGCCTCACATTGGTCAGTGAGATCAGATCTAACACACCTGATTTTATCTAGGGATGGCTTATCAGGTGAGTTTGCGACAACATGGCCTATGGCTTTGTAACCATCTGGGGGTGTTGGCAAATTCCATAGTAAATTCCATAATGTTAGTTACTAAACCATTAATTTGTGTTAATTAACTTATGTAACTTCTTTCCCACATCAATGTAGGCCAATGATGGTGTTGAAGATTTCATATCTAAGTAATGTTAGTGAAAATAGAGAGAAAATAGAAAAAATCAATAAAGAGATTTATGTAGTTCATTTATGTGTCTACATTCATGGAAGGGAGTGACTGAAAAATCAATCATGTGAAAAATGAGGGTTTAGGAATTGATACTGCCCAAGAAACCCTAACATGGTACATTGAATTTCTCAACATACCCTTTTTATGAGGCCTCTAAATTAGGGTCTTAATCAAACAATAGGTCAGCACACAACAAGAGTTAATTTATAAAAAACTTTGGCTCATATGTCTAGCACATTGCATTCTTATGACAAATTGACAACCATAACATGATGCCACTCACCCTAAGGAGGAACACAATGGTCCTTGAACAGAACAAAATTGCACCATATATAATTAGCACTAAAATACTTAGGAATAAAGAAAATAAAAACACCCAGCTTATATGGTTGCATTATGATTGCTCATATGGTAGGAGACACAGGAAAGGGTGGAGGAAGCCAGCAGTTTAGCAATCATTTCGGGAAGTACAGATGAAGGTGTTACTAATCTTTATTCTTTATACGAAGATATCTCATATAGTCACCTAGAGAAACCATGCTTTAAGCTCCAAAAATTGAATAAGGATAAAAGAAATGCCCAAGTTCTACTTCTACACACACACCCTCCCACCCACACACCCATAGTGCAATAGCACACAAGATCATTCAGAACGCACTTCCATATGTTTAGAGATAGACAGTTTGTTGAAAGCAAGCAAAACAGGAAACAGTACTTCGATATATTTCAGAAATATGTAAGAATAATTAACCTGAGAAAAGTATCCTTGGAATGCAGATCCGTACAAGGGTGTCAAATTGACACCATAATAATTCTGTTGCTGACTACTAAGCACTGAAATTCAAATCCAAATCACAAATTCACGAATACAATTGAATTGTTAATCCAAAATCCAAAACTAATAACATCAAAACGAACAATCAGATATTTAATCAAAACAAATTCAATGTTTACCTATCAAAATCCAAAACTAATAACATCAAATGATAAATCGGAGAGAAAATGATAGGCGGACCTCGTCTTTTTGTAGAAATGGAAGGATCGACTTTGGGGAAGCTCTTGATGACGGAGAGGACTCTTTAGATGACCTCGTCTTAGCTAGCCGTCGATTCGGTCGATCTCACAGTTTTCCGGTAGCCTGAAAATGGGAGCGTCAAAGGCTTGAAGTTCCCAAAACAATCAGAGATCTATTCATATCTCAAACCCTCTTTCTCTCTCTAATCTGAACGAAAATCAAAAGAGTGAACGAAAATCTGAACGAAGTTGGAACTTACATTTTGTTGGAAATTGATTGGAGTGAGCGATGAGGGGTGGAGCCGTGGAGCGAGGACAAGGTCTGGTGCGAGAATTTGAGTGTGAAACTTAAAGATTTGGGGGTATTTCAATTTTGGGGTTTTGAAGATTTGGGGGTTTTGAAGTTTCAGGTTTAGGTATTATATAACGCAATAGCTAATAAAAGTAATTCAGGTTTGACGATTGAAACTTGAAGTTCTGCGAAAATTCAAATTTGCTGGGGTTTTCATTCAAGTTGCTATTCGGGGGTTTTCATTTTCAGAAGTCATGAGTAGTCGCGCGCGAAGTTATTTTTTTCATGCTTATTTCGAAGGTTTTTATGGCCGTTGAAATAGCTCGGTAAAAAAAATGCTTATTCCGAAGGTCACCGTCAAAAAAGGTGAGTAATATAAGTTTATTTCAACGGTTCTATTAGTGACCGTCGAAATAGATTAATTATATATTTCATCCCACAATTTACCGCACAAAATTATATGCTATTCCAACCATTTTTAATGAACCCTCGAAATAAATGCGGTGAAATAGACCAAGTTTTTTGTAGTGACTCTCGCAGACATGAAACGGATCTAACCGATAGTAACTGACTCTTGAGAATCTTCAATTGGAGTCTTTTAAAAAGTTTTGCTAACAACTAAACTTACGAAAATAAAATTGTCGTGTTTCCAAAAGATGCCACTTGCACATGAATGGAAGAATATACGAAGGACGGATTGAGAACAAACAAAGGCCATCTTTCTTGTGCCTATACTTATAATGTGAGCAGAAAAACAAGTCACCTGGACATACCCAAGATTATGTTGTTTTGACTTTTGAGGCCATGTTGGACCCAATGGAATTAGGGATTTCAACAGACATGGAACAAATGAATTAAACGTGGAACAAATGATTTTCAATGAAATTAAATGAACCAAGAGCATGGCCATTCATGTGTATGAAATCGCAGGAGCTCTTAACCTACATACTACAGCTGACCACACACAGATTATCAGGCTGGAAGCCTGGAACGCACTATTTGGTTGTAGGTTAAAACTATCATTTCACACCCAATGGATCCATATGAATTTCATGTCAATCACCAGCACCATTGAAAAAGCAACACTAGTACACTACCAATAACATTCCAAAAAATTACGTAGTAAGAAAAAAACTTAACAAACTGAGGCCATAATATGTCAAAAACTGGGTTTTCCCTTTTGGGGCAAAGGGATTAACATAAATGAAAATTTAACTCCCTTTAAGACTGGTGAAACTAAGAAAGACCACCAAAGAAATATAGCATGACAACTTGGTTCCCCAGCATCTCACTTCCTACCAGGGATCTTAACAGACTGCCTGTTCCTCTACTTGACACCAGACTTTGTAACCTTAAGGCTCCTGTGAACTGCACTAAGCCTGGAAAGGGCAGCCTTCTTCAAATTTGGCCTGTAGTAATTATCTGACACCTGCAACCATTTGCAACAAACCATCTTAGAAGTGTTGACATTTAAACAAAATATAATGTCATTCCAGAATGCATGTAATAAAAAGTCAAGACACATTACTCTTAGGCAATGAAAACACCAATCCAATATTCAATTCGACATATTAAGTACAAGCAACAAGAATTATTCTCGAGTATTCTAACCACATACCAGCATACGGAAATTGCATATGCAAATAGAACCGTTCTAAGTGATATAGACCAACCTCAAAAAGCACAATACATCTCAGTGAAAAAGAAGCTCAGAAGCCAAGCGTAACAAATGTATTTCATTGAAAATCCTGCTAAACAGGATTTTCTTACGTGTTAGCTGCTCATCACCGCTTAACAAATTAATTTAGAACCTTTTTAAGTGATATAGACAAACCTCACAAAGCATAATACATCTTAGTGAAAAAGGTGCTCAGAAGCCAAGCGTAACAAATGTATTTCATTGAAAATCCTGCTTAGCGGGATTTTCGTACGTGTTAGCTGCTCATCACCGCTTAACAAATTAATTTAGAACTGTTCGAAGTGATATAGGCCAACCTCACAAAGCATAATATACCTCGGTGAAAAAGGAGCTCAGAAGCCAAGCGTAACAAATGTATTTCATTGAAAATCCTGCTTAGCAGGACTTTCTTACGTGTTAGCTTCTCATCACCGCTTAACAAATCAATTTACAGGTAATTAACATACTAAAATAAGAAATAAAAAATCGTAGCTGATTCTTCAAAGAAACAAAAAATTTCAAGAAATCAAATTTCTTGAAATTGGGAACGTGAAAATGAGAATCGGAGCTGAGTTGACTCACCGATGTTGGAGAAGCCAACGCGCCTGTTTACTTCCTTGATCCACAACGTATGCACTAGAACTAATGCACCTAGTGTCATTTCTAATTTTATAGAATAGATTTAGTTTTTTTTTTTTTATGTATTAATTTAGTTTGAATTTGAATTTTTTTTTTTTTAATGATAAAAATTTTCTAGTCATACTTTGAGTCTCCCAAACATGAAATCATGGTTTAGTGCCTATGCGCTGCGGACTTGAGTCTTTTAAAATAGGGTTTTGCTATCAACTGCACTTAAGAAAATAAAATTGTCGTGCAAGATGGCCACAAGACTTACAAGTCAAGCATAGCTATTGAAAATTATGGGCAAGGTGGCACCCTACTTTGCAAGGCCGCCCTTAGACCATTTTAGGCTCAAAGTGATTTTAAATAAGTCCATTTTGTTGTGACTAAACAGATAGTGGACATGTTTTTATTATAGATTTTCTTACAATATTATATATAAAAATGTTTTATTTATATCTGAAAGGAAGAGATAAAACTCACCTTCAAAGTAATACTAGACTAAAGTAAAAAATAATGTTGACTAATATTAACGGTTATTTTTGATGAGCCTTCATTTATAGAATGGTCTTTCCATCATATATATATATATATATATATATGCTCACCCCAATCACTTCTCTTTATTGAGCACCAATAGTTTATTTATGGAATTAAAAAAGGTGGAGACTTGTGAATACATAACCCCTTTAGGAAGATTTATTTCAATCATTGAAATGGCTAAAGAAAATAACAGTTAAACTTCAAAATTCATGAGCTTCCATCACAGTTCAATACAATCATCTAAGGGCATATTCGGTTGGTAACCGTTCTTAGATGTTTGATTTTGTAGAACCAGCAGGGTTGGCCCCAAGGGTTGGGTTGCCCAAGCCTGTCCCAATTTTAGTTGCCCCATTATTATTAAATATTAAAAAAAAAAACAACATAAAAGTTTTTAACTTTTTTATTTCCAAATCAAGGTTGCATTGTACTTTTAGCTTAAATTACATTAAAAAAAAAAAAAAAAACATAATGTAACCCCGGTTATAATGTTTTATATGCCAAATCAAGGTTACATTGTGCTTTATAAAAGTCCAAGGATTGTTGACTTAAAATCTAAATATATATTATTTATTTTATGTATACTAACAATTATTATTTTATTTTTTGGTTGTCCCATGCTAGGGGTTGCCCAAGGGGCTTGCTGGGCTAACCCCAGCACAGACCCTGAGAACCAGTAGCATGTGACATCCTGTGTAAGTTGTAGCGTGAGTGGCTTATATTTCTTCAATTAATTATGTTGTTTTCTATTCAAGGGATTTTTCTCGATGGTCTATTTTTAAAAGTATTTTGCAAAAAAACACTAATTTAAAACTATTAAGTAAAATAGGTTTTTGTTGGAACTCATCTTTACAAAAAATAAGTTCCAATTGAAACTCGTCACTTGAAGAGACGAGTTCCTAAAAAAAAATTATTGTCGACCTAATATCAATCAAAGATGGTCAATGTTGGATTTTAAACAATGTTCATGATTGAAAGTAACTTGATCAGAAACAACCATAAACGAAAGGTTGGAATTATTCTATATGTTTAACTATAGCATGAGTACTAAGAAAAAAAAAAAAAAGACCAAAGACTGAAAGACCAAACACAAACAAATTCCAGGCTGTAACATTAATATATTACATCAAGGGAGACAAAAACAAAAAGGCAAGTACTTCGCATTAAATGGTAAAAACTTATCTATACAGTTGACTTGGGATAAAAAAAATATTTTATAGGTATTTTTTTTAAAAATAATTTAATTTTATTCATTTCCTTTTATAAACTCCCGCACATATTAGACTTTGTTGTCCTTCCCCTCTAAAAATTAGCTGCAATGGATTGTACTTCATGCTCAACACAACTACCACCACCACCACCACCACCGTCAAACGTCCCACCATTGCTCTTCCCCCCACCACCACCACTGTCCAGCACCCCACCACCACCACTGTCCCGCACCCCACCAACACCACGGCGCCGCACCCGACGATCGCCCAAGGGACGATGGTTTAAATCAAACGGTGCAACTGTTAGCGCAGTTTCACTTTCATCGGTTTCTTTCGTGGGTTTCGTCGTTGTAATTTATCGTCAGTACTTTAAGCCGGAGGATAAGCCACGAACTTCCAGGCCTAACGAATCAGAACCTATAACACTGTCGTTGCCGCCGTCTATAAAGATAGTGATCGAGAAACCTCCGCCACCTCCGCCGCCTCCACCACCGCCGCCTCCACCTCCGCCGCTTCCACCACCGCATAATCCACCGCCGCCATGCTGCGACAGCTGCGCCTCAGACTGGACGCCGTCAAGAAGACCATGCTACGACAGCTACGTCCCAGGCTGGACTCAAGCATACTGCGGTATGCTTTATCCATTGCTTTTCAATTTGTGTTTACACTTTACCGCTTGAGTTTCTTGTTATCGTCACCGTGGTCTACGTCACTGAACCCAATACATGCATGCAACTTTTATAACTTTTAACTACGTACCATTTTTTTTTTCCCTAAGCTTCAAGTGATTGGATTTTATCAGTTTCAAACCTGGACCTCGGTCACAACCACAATTTTCTCTTCTTACTGTGCGTGTAGCGCTAACAAGTAACACCTCCTATGGCCTGCAACTTTTAAACTAAGTACATGTTTACGATTTCACAGCTCCGTTTTCAAATAATGAGAGATGATACTATGCTTCATTTTAAAAAAAATTATAATACAACACAATGGAGATACAACAGTTAATTAATTATTAAATATATTTTTTTATATAATGTTAGATATATAGTTTTCATATATTGTTAACCATATATGAATTAAAGAGTAATTATGAATAATAAAATATATTTATTGTCATTAAATGATATTTAGAGTATAAATCAAGATCCAAAAAAGTAAGTGAAAAATAAATATTCAATATTGAAACCAAAAAAAAAAAACTTTGTGATGAATCCACATTATTTTTCAGGATTTTTTTCCGGGTCATATCTAGATTATATTTTGCAAGTATTTGAATTATTTATCTATCTATTTGTAAAGAAATAAACACTCCAGGGACGAGTATCCGTGTTTGATATGTGTCAAAAAGGGGTATGGTGGCATTTTTAAAGTATCTGGGCTTTCTATAGTTTTAATTACTTTTTATTTTCTTTTAAATTTCCCATAGATAATTTCAAAATTTTAAAAATTTTGATTTGTAATGTGCCAATTAAGAGAAGTGTTGATGGGTAATTTTCTTTAGATAAGGAAATTTAAGTATTGGGGAAGCTTGGGTAAAATACAAAAGGATCTCTAGCACATGCCACACACACGACCCTTTCTTATTTTATAAAATATGCATGTGTTTTAAACTAAAATTAAATAAAAATTATTAATTAAGAGTCTTGTAATACAATTGGTATTGACTGGTTTCTTTTATCAAAAGAGCCAATGTTCAAATCCCCCCAACTATCGAATTATTGAAATAAAATATGTTTTAATTTCATATTCTTGCAACTATTTCAAAACGTAAATGATTTGTTTGTGTTGCTGGTGATGAAGCAGTGATGGAAGTGACAGAACCTGTGAATGTAGAACGTTATAGTGACCTGGCGGAATATATGTGGAGTAAATTATGCTATGGAATATGAACGAGTCTTTGGATAGGATGGCAAAAAGGAGAAATTATTATATATTTCGGGCGGAGTCTAGAGGGGCGGCTTTGTGGGGAACTTATAAGATGTGCATTTCACTCATATATGTACTATGATCTTCTCCATGTTGCATTATGTGTTTATGTGTGTATTTCTAGTCTTTTTTTTTTTTTTTTTAAGTGAAGTGTCTATTCCTAGTCTATTAATAGGTTACTATCGTAAAAAGATTTTATGGGTTTGTTTGTTAAGGAAATTGAAAGCTTAGGCTTTAACGAATTGGCATAGCCATTGCAAGCTGTTCGAACAAATCTATCTATATCTATATGTAATAATATTAAAATAAAAGATTTGAATTTTTTTATTTTTTATTTTTTACTTCTTTTAATTTTGTCATCACATTTATTACAGTTACTTAGTTATAGTATATTAGATTCTCAATTAAATTTAAACACGTAGTTGCATTGACCAATAATACACAATAAAAATGTTATCTTTTCCAAGAACAATTAAATGAAATGTAACTATAAGTGTTTAAACTTAATTGGAAAACCTAATATCATTGTATCTAAGTTTAACACTTAAACTAAAGTTTCTGTTAACGAGTGTCGTAGGTGTACAAGTTAAAGTGTATTTAATACTTCATTAAATGATGTTTTTATACATTTTTCAAAAAAATAAAGTTAAATTGTGTACATGTATCAAAAGAAGCATGCACAAACAACTACAATAAATTTGTTCGTACAAACCAATGAATTATTAACAAATATATTTTTCTTTTCAAAAAACTTATATTACAAGTCATAATTTAATATTTATTTTTCCTTAACCGGTATGTATCCTTAGGCACTCGTTAACCATTAGAGTAATTATAATTTAGTGTCTTTTTAGGTAAAGTAATCCAAAACTAAACAAATTCTTATTAAATTTGGTTTGATCTCATCTAAAAAAAAATCTAATTACATTAGACACGTTCTTTTATACAAATCCTCTAAATTTAACTTTTATTTATTTGTTAATATTTTAAATTAAATTATATATAAATATTTTTCTAGTTATCTATAAACCCATACAACATCTTTCAATCCATGTTTGCACTAGGGATTCCCAACTACTCCAAGAACCTTGCAACTCTAATAGAAATGCAATTAATTGCATAAACATCCAACAAAAATTGAAAAGCATCGTTATTAAAATTGAGATCCTACATAAGACCGGTGAAAGGATCTAGATTGTAGAATTAGACTGAAAATCTTAAAATTATACTTTCCATAAATAATAAAGTAAAATATCTATTGATCATATGTGAACGAATCAAAAAAAGAAAATAGATAAGTTTTACATAATGCAATAACTACTTCACTATCAAGTACCAAATTAAGTGAAATGTGAACGAGAGAGACAGGATATACAGTGTACGAACTGTTGGGGAAAATATATGAGGGCTTTATATGGAAGGAGGTGAAGATTTATCTCATGTGCATTGCACGTGACATAAAAAGTATCTAGCCTTGCATGTGAAGGCCGTGGTGGATTAGCCAGCCGGATAGGCCCAACTGAATTAGGCGTTTCATGTTGATTGTTATATATGGTGGATTGGTGGGCTTTTGAGTAATCTAACGACCCAAAGAAGATGAGTTCTTTGTCTGTAACTTGTGGGTCTAATAAATTGTCCAACTAATAAAGTCGATAATTTCTTTCCCAATCGAATAAAGGATTTCTGTGATTGAATCTTACCTATAACAGAGAATAAGAATTCAAGAAAAGAGATTAGATTATCCCTATTTTTAGCCTATAGACCCAATTGGGCTTTTAGTGGAATTTTCCATAAAAAAAAGAGAGGCCTATTTAGTATTTACTCCGTTAATCCACAACATATGCACTAGAACAATTGCACCTAGTGTCATTTCTAATTTCATAGAATAGATTTAGTTTTATTTTTATTTTTTATGTATTAATTTGGTTTTGAATATTTTTGAATGATAGAAAATTTATGTTCATACTTTGACTCTCCCAAACATGAAACGGATCCAACCGATAGTAACTAACTCATGAGAATCTTGACTTGAGTCTTTTAAAAGGTTTTGCTAACAACTGAACTTTACGAAAATAAAATTGTCGTACTTCCAAAAGATGCTACTTGCACATGAATGGAAGAATACACGAAGGACGGATTGAGAACAAACAAAGGCCATCTGTCTTGTGCCTATACTTATAATGTGAGCAGAAAACCAAGTCACCTGGATATAAACAGTTGCACACTGTATTTCAATGACATACCCAAGATTATGTTGTTTTGACTTATAATGTGAGCAGAAAACCAAGTCACCAAACTGTTGTAATATATTTTTCTCACACACGCTTTTTTAGCCTTATTTCGAGGGTTTTTAATGAATCCTTAAAATAATTGGGTCGAAATAGAGCAAGTTTTTTTGTAGTGTATGGATATATTAATAAGAAATATCACATTAGTAGTTAGCCATCAGAACTATTGTGATATATTACAGCCATTAGAAAAACTCTAAAAGAAACAGAGAGAGACGTGAATACCTTGGGAGGCAACACACTTAGTTTGGTAGAAGAGGCTTACTTGGGTTGCTGAAAAAGGTACGCTTATTATTTTAAAGTCCATGATTATGTGGTGTAACGATTTTTGAAAGAAAAAAATTTTTATTTGACATTAATGCTTCCGCAAACTAACACTATTTATATCTTAAAAAAAGAGATAAAACTCCACTTCAAAGTAATACGAGACTAAAGTTAAAAATAATGTTGACTGATATTAACGGTTGTTTATGATGAGCCTTCATTCATAGAATGGCCTCTCCATCATATATATGCTCACGTCAATCATCTTCTCTTTACTGAGTATCAATAGTTTATTTATGGAATTAAAAAAGGTGGAGACTTGTGAATACAAAAAAAAAAAAATTAACCCCTTGAGGAAGATTTATTTCAATCATTGAAATGGCTAAAGAAAAGAACACTTAAACTTCAAAATTCATGAGCTTCCATCACAGGTCAACACAATCATCTAAGCCTCTAAAGGGCATATTCGGTTGGTAACCGTTCTTAGATGTTTGATTTTGTAGAACCAATAGCATGTGATGTTTTGTGTAAATTATATCGTGATTGGCTCATACGTCATCGATTAATTATGTTGTTTTCTATTCGAGGGATTTTTCTCAATGGCCTATTTTTTAAAAGTATTTAAAAGTATTTTGCAAAAAACCATTGTTTTAAAACTATTGAGTAAAATAGGTTTTTGTTGGAACTCATCTTTATAAGAGACAAGTTCTAATTGAAACTCGTCTCTTGAAGAGACGAGTTCCTCAAAAAAATATAAAATTTTGAGATATTAAAATGAAACTCGTTTCTTATAACTCACAAAAAAGATTAGATGCCTCAATAATTTTCAAAAACTATTTTTTTACAAAATAGTATTAAAAATAATATTATTAAGAAAAAAAATTCTTTTCTATTCTATTTTTTTGTGACAAAACCACATGCACCGGCCGCAGCTTCCTGGTGGACAGTGTAGCATCTATCGCACATGTATTTTTAAAAAATTTATCGTCAACCTAATATCAATCAAACATGGTCAATGTTCGATTTTAAACTATGTTCATGATTGAAAGGACAGAAACAACCTTAAACTAAAACTTGGAATTATTCTATAAGTTTATAGACCTTTAACTATAGCATGAGTACTACGAAAAAAATAAAA
>BKZX01019735.1:0-19359 GCA_014362285.1 Fagus crenata
GATGACATGTCCAAGTAAGAATTTGAGACTACTCATGTTGACCAATATACTGAGGTAAAGTAAAAAAAAAAAATGGATTCTAACAATCTATATATTTCTCAGTTTATATAATGCGTGTCATTAGTAATAAATTTTTAGAAATGTGCTTATTAGTAATTAGTAATAATTTTTTTGTTTTTTTAAAAAATGCCATGATTAGTTCTGTTGCGCCTTTTTACACTGTGTTCATTTGATTTCTGAATAAGGAAGAATTCTGGTACGTACTAGAGAGTATACTTCCCTATGGTGATTACTGAACAAGGAAAAATAAGAAACGTTGGATTTTATGGAGGAAATTCTGACCTTAAGAGTCCAATATTGGATAATAATTTTCTGGTATCTTCTTCTGTTTATTACTTTTTTTTTACATGATAGAAATTTTAATCTAAACTCACACACACGTATATTTTGAAAATCTCAGGGATCGAACCCACACCCTCATAGAGGGGGGAGCTTTTTAGGGAGGGGGATTACCATTGAGCCGAATGTCCAAGTAGCTTCTTTTGTTTATTACTGACTCTTAGATAATGGAAACAAATAACAAAACAATGAAAAATAAGGTTCTTCTCCTACATAGTAGATAACAGTAACTTAACAACAAACTCCTACTAGGACTCCACACTATCCCAACTAATCCTAATGTTACAGACTTATTCAAATAAAATCATATACCATGCTAAAAAAAAGGAAACAATCAACTAAGAAATAGATAACAACTTCGTAACAACTCCTAGGACTAGTGCTGCCACTTGATGCACGTATCAAATTCCTCCCCTCTTGCAAAGGCCCTTGTCCTCAAGGCCATATTCAGGAAACTGAAACTTCATAGCCACAAGATCTTCCCAAGTTGCATCACTAGCTGGTAAACCTTGCCATTGTACCAGAACTTCTTCTCTGTTGTGTCTTTTACGATAATCAAGTACTGCCATCGGTCTTACCCCTAGTGTCTCACAATTTCCAACTGTAATGGGTAATTGAGGTTTAGCTGAAATCTTATCACCCAATTTCTCCTTCAGTAAAGACACATGGAACACAGAATGGATACGAGACCTAGCTGGTAATTCTAACTTGTAAGCCACTTGTCCAATATGCTGCAGGATACGAAATGGACCACAGAAACGTGGAGAAAGTTTTGCATTTCTTCTCATTGATACTGAAACTTGTCTATATGGTTGGAGCCGCACATAAACCCAATCGCCTATTTCAAAATTTTTCTCACGGTGCTTTGAGTCATAAGTTTTTTTTTCATTCGGACTTGAGCCAATTTGATATTCTCCTTAAGATCTTTCAAAACTGCATCCCTCTGTAACAACTCATCTTCAACTGTAGCAACCTTGGCTGTTCCCGAAACATAGGCTAATAAACTTGGTGGTTCTCGACCATAAACAACCTCAAATGGAGTTTTTTTAATGGCAGAATGCCAACTCGTATTGTAACAATATTCTGCCCAACAAAGCCATCTGACCCACTGCTTAGGCATGTCACTGGTGAAGTAGCATAAATACATTTCCAAGGTGCGGTTCACTACTTTGGTTTGCCCATCTGTCTGAGGGTGGTAAGCCGAACTAAAATTAAAACTTGTCCCATTGAGATGGAATAATTCAGTCCAGAATCCACTTGTGAAAGTAACATTTTTATCACATACAATTGTTCTTGGCATGCCATGGAGCTTAAAAATATTCTCAAAGAAAATATGAGCAATACTTACAGCAGTGTAAGGATGTGAAACAGACATAAAATGAGAATATTTGTAGAGTCTATCAACAACAACCATAATAGTGGACTTACCTTGAGAGAGTGGTAAACCATCTATAAAATCCATTGATATGTCCTCCCATACTCTGTTAGGAATGGATAAAGGTTGCAAAAGTCCTGCTAGAGACCCCTGCTCTACCTTATGCTTTTGGCAAATTTCGCACTCCTTCATGAAAGCTTTAATATCTTCTCTCATTTTCAGCCAATAGAAATTTGCCAGAACTCGTTGGAAAGTCTTATGGAATCCTTCAAGTGAGCTCCCATGGAATTGATTAATGATGTCTTGCTTCATGTGTGAATCTGAATCCACATCGTTAAAGACTGAAAGTTTGTGTATTGTATTAACTGAGTAATATAATACAAGAGAGAGCCTTTATATAGGCAGAAGTAAGAGTAATGCACAAGTAAAAAGAGTGCTATACAAGACAATGTATTGGGCCTAAGACCCATTGGACTTATATTCTAACATCCCCCCTTAAACTCATGTTGGGTGAAGAGACACCAACTTGAGTTTGGAAATAAGATCACGGAAACGGCCTGGAGGCATAGGTTTGGTGAATATGTCAGCTAACTGGTCCTGAGAAGACACTGAATGGAGCTGCAAAGTACCATGTAGTAGGTGATGACGAACAAAGTGACAGTCGATCTCAATATGCTTGGTACGCTCATGGAAGACGTCATTGTGGGCAATTTGGATGGCACTTCGATTGTCACAATGGATCGGAACGGCAGTAGAATAATCAATGCCTAGGTCCTGGAGAAGCCAACATAACCAAAGGAGCTCAGCAGTGGTGTCAGCAAGTGCTCGATATTCTGCCTCAGTACTAAAACGAGCAACAACAGATTGTTTCTTGCTGCGCCAAGAGATAAGGGAGTTACCAAGAAGAAAACAATACCCTGTAGTGGAACGACAGTCAGTAGGATCCCCTGCCCAGTCGGTATCAGAATAAGCCTGAAGAGTGAGTGACGATTGAGATGAGAAGTGAAGTCCATGAAACAAGGTGCCTTTCAAATATCGAAGAATCCGGAGTACAACAGCATAATGAAGAGACGGCGGTGCAGCCATGAATTGGCTAACAATGTGAACGGCATAGGAGATGTCCGGTCGAGTGACAGTGAGGTAAATAAGACTCCCAACTAGCTGTCTGTAGAGGGTAGCATCAGGAAGTGGTTCTCCATCATGAGTATTCAGGCGATTATTGTATTCAATGGGTGTGTCAACTATCTTGCTGTCCGTGATTCTAGCTCGAGAGATAAGATTAGATGTGTATTTGGCTTGAGTGAGATAGTAACCATCTGAGGATGAAGAAACTTCAAGACCAAGAAAATAACTAAGGGGACCCAGATCCTTCATCTCAAAGTACTGACCAAGGAAGTGCTTAAGATCCTGGATGCCCTGCACATCATCACCAGTAATAATCATGTCATCTACATATAACAAGAGAATGGTAATACCATGATCTGAGGGTCGGAAGAACAGAGCTAAATCATATGAACTAGCTGGAAAACCATGCTGAAAAAGGGTGGAGCTGAACTTGGCAAACCAAGCTCGTGGAGCTTGCTTAAGACCATATAGTGCCCGACATAAGCGACACACTTTGTGAGAAAAGCCTGGAGGTTGGGAGAAACTAGGAGGGAGCTGCATGTAGACTTCTTCAGTTAGTTCTCCATTAAGAAAGGCATTCTTCACATCTATCTGAAAAAGTGGCCAATGTCGGGAAGCAGAAACTGCGATAAGTGTACGAACAGAGGAGAAGCGAGCCACCGGGGCAAATGTCTCCTTATAGTTAATGCCATACTCTTGAGTGAATCCCTTGGCAACAAGACGAGTCTTGTAGCGATCAACAGTACCATCTGATCGAGTCTTGATCTTGTACACCCACTTGCAACCAATAGCAGATTTACCAGCTGGCAAATCAACTAGATCTCAAGTACCTGTCTTTAACAATACATCCAATTCTTCTTTCATAGCTTGTTGCCATAAAAGGTCAGAGGAGGTCTCACGAAAGGTGTGAGGTTCATGTAAGGTGGCAAAGGCTGAAAAGCAGTGACAGTCACGAAGATGAGAGGGAAGAGTACTTACCCGATGAGAGCGACGAGGCTCAGGTTCAGTAGTGTTGACAGGATTCGCAGCAGGGGCAGAGAAAGGAGACTCGTCGAAAGTAGGATCGGCTGTAGGAGACTCATCAAAAGAGGGATCAGCAAGGGGAGACTCGTCGGAGATGGGATTATCTGACTCAGCAGAAGGGGAAGGAATCTCAGGGAAGAGATTGGTAGAGGATCAGCCTGAGAATCAGAATTACTTGTAGAAAATAAAGGTAAGGAATAAAACATCTTGTGTTCCCAGAATACCACATGCCGAGAGACTTGAAGACGCTTGGCGACTGGATCATAACATCGGTACCCCTTTTCTTCAAGGCCATAGCCAAGAAAACAACATAGCTGGAAGCGGGGTTGAAGTTTAGTGCGCTCATGTGGTTGAAGAAAAACAAAACAGACACAACAAAAAACCTTGAGTATACTGTAGTTTGGAGTTGTGCCAAACAACCGTTCATATGGTGTTGTGTTTTGAATGACAGGTGAAGGACATCGGTTGATAGTGTACATTGCAGTGAGAGCAGCTTCACCCCAGAATGAGGCAGGAGTGGAGACTGCATTGGTGAGAGCCCTAACAGTCTCTAGGATGTGACGGAGTTTACGTTCAGCTCGTCGATTTTGTTGTGAGGTGCCAGCACAAGAGGTATGAAAAAGATTTCCATAGTGTTTAAGAATAGTAGAAAAATCTGTTTGTCTATATTTTTGTGCATTGTCAAAGCGAAATACTTTAATAGCTTTAGAATACTGAGTCTGAACCATTTTAGCAAAATCACGATATATTATGAGAACTTCAGAACGATTTTTCATTAAATAAATCCAAGTGTAACGAGAAAAATCATCGACAAAAATAACAAAATATCTTGACCCCCCACTGTGGGAATAGAAGAAGGCCCCCATACATCTGAATGTATAAGATCAAAAGTTGTAGAAGCAATAGACTCACTATTTTTAAAAGGTAAAGCAGGTTGTTTGCTGAGCTGACATGGCATGCAATCAAATGTACTGGAAGAAACTGAACCTAATAAACCCCTAGATACTAAGGTTTGAATACGAGGAAGAGAAACATGACCTAAACGAGAGTGCCACAACTCGATGGAGGCAGAAGCAGCAATAACAGGAGCGGAGACTGATGAAGACGGAAAGTGAAAGGAAGTAAGCTCAAATAACCGTCCAACCTTACGCACGGACCCAACGATCTGCCTCGTCTGAGAATCTTGCACAAGACAACCACGAAAAGAAAAAAACAGGTTTAAACCAAGTTCGGTTAGTTGGCCAATAGATAAAAGATTAAGATGCAGTTTAGGAACACAAAAGACATCAGAGATAGATAAGTTAGGGGTAGAGATGGAGCCAACATGACTAATAGTCATGGCGAAGCCATTAGCAGTGGTAATAGTAGGTAAGACAGGAGGAGTGTGGGCACTTGTGAGGTGAGGATTGTCCGTCATGTAATTGTAGCAGGCAGTATCTAAGAACCATTCAGAAGAGATACCTGGTGTCACAGAAAGAGCAGAATTGGATGCATTGGAAGACAAAGCTTGAACCTGACTAAAGAGGGCTTGTAGATCTACTATGCTGTAAGTAGGTGTAGTCAATGAGACAGGATCAAAAGATGCAGCATCGGATGATGGTACAGACTTTGAGGCATTCAAGGCTGCAGAGCGCTGAAGAATGCTGGCACGCATGTTACATCGATCAATAGTGTGACCGCGACACTTGCAAAAGGCACAAATAAGATGATAATTCTTCTGATTGGATCGCCTGTGAATAGGCTTAAAAATTTCACTTTGAGTCATAATGAAACCGCAATTGCAAAAACAGACCACAAAAATGAAATCAGCGCGAAAAACTGGGTAGGAAGCACCTGGGTTGCAAAAAGTCAACTCCGGAAAAAGTCAACATTGGTCAACGGTCAAAGTCAACGGTCAACGGTCAATGCTGGTCAACAATCAACTAGGGCTGACGTGGCACTTGCTGACGTGGCAATGAAGAAGGGTCTTGACGGCACCGGAACTTTGAGCGGCGCGTGACGGCGCGTTCGACCTCCGATGAGGTTGATTCTTGCGCGGTTGGATCTAACTTCTCGAGATCTTTTCAACGGTGGCAGAGGTGTTGTGATCGGAGTCCGGTAGCAGGAGAACCGAGGGTGACGGCGCTGGAACTTTGAGCGGCGTGTGGCTGCGCGTCCAACGTCGTATGGGGTTGATACGTAGTTAGGTCGAGCTTCTCGAGATCTTTCCAACGGATACAGAGGTGTCGTGATCGGAGTCCTGTAGCGGGAGAACCGAGGGTGGCAGTAAGTCTATTCGGCGATGAATCAGCTTCTTGGCAGCGCAGGCAACTGGATTTCTAACGGTGGCGGCTAGGTAGTGCCGAAGACAGCTGAGGCAACGAAAGAACGCCTGGAAGGACTAGAAATGCACAATATTAGAGCCTTAGCTCTGATACCATGTTAAAGACTAAAAGTTTTTGTATTGTATTAACTGAGTAATATAGTACACGAGATAGCCTTTATATAGGCAGAAGTAAGAGTAATGCAGAAGTAAGAGTAATGCACAAGTAAAAAGAGTGCTATACAAGACAATGTATTGGGCCTAAGACCCATTGGACTTATATTCTAACATAAATCCGGCCTTTAAACATGAGTAGTCCATCTCTAACTTCCCATGGTCTTACTGCCTCATCTTCTTGGACTCGTTGTACCAGCTGGTTCAATTGGGGCCGAGAGTGTTGCTCTTCCCGAATAGCATCAACCTAGTGATGAATTGGAGATGATAGTGCCAGTAGTTGTTCCTCCTTGGTTCCTTCATCACGCCTCAATAAGGCGTCAGCCATCTTATTTTCACTTCCACGTTTGTACTCAATGGAAAAGTTGAATCCCATAAGTTTATGTAACCACTTTTGTTAGGCTTCCATGGCTATCTTTTGTGACCATAGGTATTGTAGGCTACGTTGATCTGTTCGCACTACAAATTTCCTACCTAAAAGGTAATGCTTCCACTTGCGTATAGCCATTACCAAGGCTAACATCTCCTTTTCATAGGTGGACATCATTAAATTTTTACCATGCAAGGCTTCGCTGTAGAAAGCAATTGGTCGATCTTGCCGCAAAACAGCACCTATTCCTGAGCCAGATGCGTCACATTTAACCACAAATTGCCGAGCAAAGCCAGGAAGGACCAAAACTGGTGCTCGAGTCATGGCTTTTTTTAGCTTTTCAAATGTGGTGACTGTCTTGTCAAACCATTGATAAGAATTCTTTTGGAGCAGTTGAGTGAGTGGTGCCACAATCTTTCTGTAATCTTGAATGAATTTCCGATAATAACCAGTTAACCCAAGGAATCCCCTTATAGCACGAGGTGAGCGAGGTTGTGGCCACTGTACCATTGCTGAAACCTTTTCAAGGTCAACACATACTCCATCTTGAGAAATAATATGGCCCAAGTATTATACTGCCGTCTGCCCAAACTTACATTTTCCCCGTTTAACAAATAAATGTTTTTTCTTCAAGATGGCCAATATTAACTTGAGATGTTTTAAGTGATCTTCCTAGGTAGTACTATACACTAGAATGTCATTAAAGAAAACAAGAACATACCTGCGTAATTGTTCCTTGAACACCTCATTCATCAATGCTTGAAAGGTGGAAGGAGTGTTCGTCAATCCGAACGACATCACCAAGAATTCAAAATGGTCATGGTGTGTGCGAAATGCTGTCTTGGGTATATCACTAGCTTGAACCCAAACTTGGTGATAGCGAGATCATAAATCTAGCTTTGAAAAAAATTTGGCTCCATGGAGTTCATTTAACAATTCATCTATGATTGGAATGGGGAACTTATCTTTGATAGTGATGCGGTTCAATGATCTGCAATCTACACACATCCGCCATGTGCCGTCTTGCTTCTTCACTAAAACCACTGGAGAGGAAAATGGATTGTTGCTGTGGCATATCACTCCTGTGGAGAGCAACTCAGCCACCAATCTTTCTATCTTTGCTTTCTGGTAGTGCAGATATCAGTATGGCTTTGAGCAAACTAGTTGACTTCCAGGTTGTAATGGGATGCAATGGTCTTGTGCTCGGTTGGGAGGTAACCCCGTGGGCTTCCTGAAAATTCCTTGAAAAGATTCCAGAAGTTGTTGGAGTTCTATTGCAACTTCTTCCTTCTTGGCTACCTGGATGTTGCTATCTAAGGCCACAATCTGTACCAGTGCTCCAATGGGGTGCTTTCCTACTTCCTTCTCCATGTCTTCTCCTTCTATCACCTGATTTGTTAACCCTTTCAAGATCACTTGCCTGCTAGCCCACTGAAACTTCATGACTAACTTAGAGAAATCCTACATAATTTCACCCAAGGTCCGCAACCATTGAGTTCCCATAACCACTTCATACCCTTCCCATGGCAAGATAAAAAAATCAACTCGGCTATGAACTTCCCCATCTTGATTGCTACTCCAACATATTTTCCTTTGCTTACGAGTTTCTCGCCTGAAGCCACCATCACTCTAATTTTTGGCCCTTTCACGAGATGAAGTTGAAGCTTTCGAGCCAAAGTTTCACACACAAAATTGTAAGAACTCCTAGAGTCAAGTAGAATGGTCGTTGGAATGGCTTGGACCACTCTTGCAACTCTTATAGTATCTGAAGCATTGCCTCCACTAATGGCATGAAGTGATATACTCGGTGTCTCTACCTCTTCTACATTTTCTAGCTCCATATCACTATCTTCTTCGTCTTCTAAACATGCTTCAATAATGAATAATTTTTTACAACGATGTCTTGGCAAAAAATTTTCGTAACAATTGAAACAAAGCCCTTTCACATGCCGTTTTTGCAATTCAGTGGGTGTCATCTGTCGTAGGGGAAACGGTGATTTTGATTTAGTTTCTTCCCTTGCCATGGCTGAAAAATTTTTGTTGAGCTGCGTAGATGGTGTGTTTCGCCGTAAGGAGCTATTTCGGGCTTCAAAAAGCCTAGCCAACCTAATAGCAGAAGATAAATCCGTTGGCCTCCTTGCTAGCACATTAGCCTTAATACTCTCCTTTAATCCGTTCACAAAACAACTTACTTGACGCACAGGTGGGAGATACCCAGCCTTAGCCAAGAGTTGTTCAAACTTGGTCTGGTACTCCTTCACATTACTCAGCTGTTGTAACTTGGTCAGTTCTCCGAAGTAATCGTAGAACTGAGTGGGTCTGTAACGGGCTAGTAACCCCGCCTTGAAGGTTTACCAATCAATTGTCTCCGTCTCTTACTACAACAACTGATACCACAATTGTGCCTCCCTTCAAGATGGAACGAAGCCAACTCCACTTGGTCTGCAGCCGGTGTCTCATGGAATCAAAAAAATTGTTCCTCTCTGCATATCCAACTCGTTGGATCTTCTACTCCATTGAACCTTGGGAATTCGAGCTTCACCAAACGCGGTGTATAGGAATGGTAATGGCTAGTGTGACCACTTCCCTCAGGATGCTTGTTATTGTGAGATTGAGAGCTCTCTCCCTCCTTACGATTGGAAGACATTGTGACCACCTTTGCATAAATGTCTGCCATCTTCTCCATCAATTGTTGTTGGTTGCTCATGAGAGAACCCATAGTTTGCTCTAACTGTTCCACGCGTTGATCCATGCCGAGGCTCTGATACCAACGTGGTACGTACTGGACAGTATCCTTCCCTATGGTGATTACTGAACAAGGAAAAATAAGAAACGTAGGATTTTATGGAGGAAATCCTAACCTCAAGAGTCCAATATTGGATAATAATTTTCTGGTGTCTTCTTCTGTTTATTACTGACTCTTAAATAATGGATACAAATAACAAAACAGAGAAAAATAAGGTTTTGCTCCTACTTAGTAGATAACAGTAACTCAACAACAAACTCCTACTAGGACTCCACACTATCCCAACTAATCCTAATGTTACAGACTTATTCAAATAAAATCAAATACCAATACTAAAAAGAAGGAAACAATCAACTAAGAAATAGATAACAACTTCATAACAACTCCTAGGACTAGTGCTGCCACTTGATGCACGTATCAAATTCTTGAATGATTAATTTGTAAAAACCCTTGGTCCAATCTATTAAAATCATTTGGTTGCTGAATGTAGAAGAAAATATAACAAGAAAACACTTAAATCTGTATTTTTCAATATACTGGCAAGATACAAAATGCTTACATTATTATTTAAGCTAGTCGCAAACCTGTGCGATGCATGAGAAAATTTTGTGATAAGGTATAATACATATATAATTTTGATTGAATGTCATAATCTTAATAAGGAAAAAATAAATAAAATGAAACTAAAAAAATAAAATCTCCATTATAATGAATAAATCAATTTCAAGAAGTTAAGAGTCAGGGAAATTTTCTATAAGATATCTCATATGTGTATTACAAGAAACTTACATTAATTTTTTGGTTAAGTGGTAAAGAAATCACACATCTGAGAAGAGTATTGGGATTAATAGCGTACAAAAAAAAAAAAAAAAAAAAAAAATTATTAACCACTATAGTAAGTGTTACAGGTAAAAAAAAAAACATGCATATAAAACTTTGACATAGGCTGCTAGGGGCAAGCCTTAGATGTTTTCCATTATAGCTGTTATTTGCCAAGGGACAATACTCTTTCCTTTAAATATATCATTTTCATGTCCATTGCCAATTGAGAAAATAATTCAATAGAAGTTATGTTCTCTTGCCTTCTACATAACCTCCAATACTGCTACCACTCCAACCACCTGTTTTGAACAAAAATCATCCTGCCCAATTGACATTTGGAAAGAAAAAAAATCCACATAACAAAACAAAACTTCAATTGTAGTAAAATGAATCCTAACATACCAATTCATTGATTGGACCAAACAAATTAGTTAATATCACATTGGCTCATACTATCATTCAACACCAGTAAGGGAGGTTGGGTTTTTGGCTTTAGAGAACAAATGCATCTAGTAGAAAGGGATCAATGCTTAAATTTTATTTTTCCCTTTTCACTTAAAATTTCAACAATGATTATAAAAATTAAAAAAATTTAACAATCAAATTTGGTAATTTACTCTTCCTCATCTTCTGCATTACCCAAAATTCAGGATCTATGATTATAGAAAGGGTGCCTAAATACCTATTATTAGCTTCATTTATACTTCTAAGAACCCTACTATTAGCTCATTACAATGTTATACTTGAGTAACACTACACATTAGCAACCTCAGATGGACGTTACATTGGGGAATGATATTATATTAATTTGAAGATAAACGGTTTGCAAACATGAAACTTTTAATATAATTGAGCAAGGTCATGCTACAATTATTTAGTTGGGTGTTATCCAACTTGAAACAGTAAGCCCACTCGATCTAGATGATCATATTACACAATGAGAATATTTATTAATTAAAAAATATCGCCAAGATTTGCTAGAAAAAAAAATAAAATACCTAATTTCCACATTCCAAAACTCAATTCCATTTCCTCCCACCGTCACAAACAACAAACCACAAAAACTTCAACCAATAACTAACCCAAAAGGCTCTAACTTTCATCACTTCACGCTTTTCTTGCCTAAAAATCTATTGATTTAAGAATTTTGCGTCTAATAGACATTTCCAACCTTGGCCAATCAATTGGGATCCAATATTCTTCTATTGAATCTAAACTCAATAATGTTCCCCCTAAATGAAGTATTAAAATTGGTTGATACATTTCCGTTTCTCCTATGTGACAAAATAAATCTTATTCTCAACCTTGCTAGTTAAGCATACCCCATACTTTGGGGATATACTAAAAGCCAAAGTAGCTACATAAATTGAAATCATAAATAACACTGTATAACTAAAAATCTACTCTTTTTTTTTTTTTTTTTTTTTTAGGTAATAAGATTTGTAATTAAAAGGAACTTCATTGTGCACAAATTGTGCACATGAGAAGAACATAATTACAACTGAATATAACTAAAAATCTACTCCAAATAATGTACATAAGAAACAAAAACACTATTTAGTATATCATACACAAAAGGTTTGAGATGCCTTCACAAAGGCTATCAATTTTGGATAATTCATAGAGACATCAAAGCAAGGAAAATTCTATTACACTTGAGATAGACCCAAAAATTGCAGATTTTGGCCTAGCAAGGTTTTATTCGTGTGACAAAAGCCTCATCAGCACTACCATTGTTGGCACATTGTAAGTGCATGTGCTTGTTCCATAGTAGTCTTTTGTTGAATCATTCACTATGTACTAACAAAAGCTCTTCTCTTTTTAATGGCTCAAAGTGGGTACATGGCTTCTAAAATCTAAATACCTTGCTCAAGGAAGACTATCCTTCACTATATCCCAACAAAAACTCTTCTGTTTTTAATGGCTTAAAGAGGGTATATGGTTTCTGAATACCTTGTTCATGGAAGACTAATTGAAAAAGTATATGTCTAAACCTTTTTTTTTTTTTTTTTTTTTGGTTCTGTTTTTTAGTTTGTTTTTTTCTTCAAAATTTATACGTATCTAAAGAGCACATAAATTCCATAAATAATGACACATTCAAGAGTTAGATCTTATATAACAGAAAAGTTAAATCTCTATATAAACTGTAAATGCCTCTTTAACCCAAGTAAATTTTGTATAAGCCCAAATACACAAACAATATATAATATAAACCCACAAGCACCAGTCATAAATGGTCAAATCTTTTGTATGACTTTCAATAAACAAACTTTAATCAGTTGTAGCAGAATTATTCATAGTCCATAATATTAGATCTACCAATACAGCAACCAAAATTTAATTATGAGTTATGACTGAACAATACACACGCAAGTTGAAAACCAAGCAACTAAAAACAATATTAGAAGTTGGAAACAGTACAATTAGATATGAAGCTGTACCATGGGAAAAAATTTAAAAACAGAGGAAATCAAAGATCCTCTTAGAGGACTTTGGTCGAACACCTAGGAGATATAGCAATTTGTAGAAAAAACCAACATGCAAAACGACTAAATCAACACTTAAAAGTCTCTTTTAAAAAAATCTCTACCAAAATCTACAAACTAATAAAAAATTCCCATATTTAAAAAAGAAAAATTCACAAACATAGTCCACGGCTACCCATTTCCGGTGTGCCTCAAACCACCGATAATTCACTGTTGACCGAGACCCACGACCCATAGCCAAGATTATGTCCAAACCCACCGACGAACCTAAACTGAGAGATGGGGAAGGCTTTGAGCATGAGAAAATCGAAGAGAGAAGGTGGGTTTTAAAGAAAACCTCTACGATTTTAATGAGGGGCGGCAATAAAGGGAATTAACGATGGGGAGAGGAAGAGTCGAAAGAGAGAGGGTTGGAGGGAGGGCGAAATGGCGAGTTGGATTTAATGGGGAAGTCAAAAAATCACACAGGGGAAGATGGGGGGAGTTTAACGCCTGAAGATGATGGGGGTGGAGGTGAGGCAGAGAGAAGAGAAAAGGTGGGATGAGAGAGAGATATGGTATAGTTAAATGGTGAAGATTAAAAAAATAAAAAACTGAAACGTCAAAACTATAAAGCCAAAAAACGTAAAAATAATAAAAGTCCAACAAAATAAAAAGGAAAGTGGGCCGGATCTGGAATGTTATGAGAGAATTGAGAGGCATGAGATTTGAAATGATGTGGGAAAAGTAAATTTGATGTGGCAAGTTTGGGAGAAGACAAAAAAAAAATCTCTCAGCTTCACCTATTAGTTTATATATAATAGATTGTGGCAAGTTCGCATCAAGCCATCAAGAACATAGTAAGTGCAGCCAAACCCTTTCACAATAGATTTTTTTTAAAACCGTTTTAAGAGCTTAGAAATTTGAAATAGCATTATAATCTCAGTGCTTGACCATCAGCCCCAACTTAATAGATATAGATTTTTAAGATGAATATGTTTGGTTTTTATTTTTATTTTTTCGTTGAGAATTTAAAGAAGAAAGAAAGGCACGTAACGGGAGACAATTAATTAGATACATTATTACCATATTTTATATTAAGTTATCTTCCTATATTAGCAAATGAAGAAATTCAACAAACAAAAATGAAGAAGAAAAACTGATACTTTTTCTATTAATCCAACCTATCTATTGGATTGACTATTTTGGAGTTTTGTTTTTGTACACTTATTGTCTATTGACTCTATTCAACGTCGCAATATTGTATTTTGCAAACATTTATGTAGATTTTGAAATATATTATAATTGTTTGGATTGACTTCTTTTTTCTGAGTTTTCTTTTTCTAAACCTATATCTATTCAACATTGTATATATTTTTTTAATGACGATGAGATTTCTATACTGTACTTAGCATTTCATTTTTTACAAATTAAAATGAGCAATGCTACAGACACAAACATTTTCACAACAGTATTAAGTTGTCAGGTTTTTATTAGTTTTTTTTACTTACATTATTTTATTATTTACCATTCACAGCTTGACACTTTAACATTATTGTGAAATTATTATGAAAATGTTATATATGTAATTGGGTAAACTACATTATTGGTCCTTAACGTTTATCCAAGTTGCGTGTTTGGTCCCTAACGTTTAAAATGGGCAGAAATGGTCCCTAACGTTTCAAAACGATGCACCATTGGTCCTTCCGTTAGTCTCCGTTAACTTGGTGTATACGTGGCTAACGGAATTATGACGTGGACAATTTTTAATTGACATGTATTTTTTTTTTTTTTAATGACAACTAGGATATGACATGGCATACCCATTTAAAAATAACCTAACCCAAAAAAAATTAACCCAATCCAAATAAAAAAAGCCCACCCAAATTAAAATTAACTCATCCCACCCAAATCAAATTAACCCTAAAATTAGATTTTAATTCTCTGCCTATCTGTAACCTAATATTAATACAAAGACTAATCTTCTCTCTTTGACAAGATATTTATGAACCAGATACTTGCTGCAAAATTCTAACATGTAAACATCCAAAACGGAAGAACAGGACAGTGATGAATCAAACTGGGAGTATAGCAAATAGATGATGGCTTTGTATTGTATTGAAATGATTCACAGTCAAACAACATAACTCAAAATGGCCTGAAAACTCCATAATAAGATGTAAAACACTGAGCCATCTTAAGACTTGATGTTTGTCCCAAACGAAGCTTTTCCAACAGCAAGAGACCCACCAAAGACTCCATGTGAAATCCAGCTTTACCCAATAAACAGCGTCACTTCATTTCATACTATTACTATTACCACTACAACATTTACAAACATATTCATGCATTGTAAATTTCCAAAATCAAAATCAAATTCAACATTTTAAAAAACAAAATAGAAGAAGCAATGCTATCTAATTCTAACCAGAATCTAATTTTAGGGTTAATTTGATTTGGGTGGGGTGGGTTAATTTTAATTTGGGTGGGCTTTTTTTATTTGGATTGGGTTAATTTTTTTGGGGTTAGGTTATTTTTAAATGGGTATGTCATGTCATATCCTAGTTGTCATTAAAAAAAAAAGTACATGTCAATTAAAAATTGTCCACGTCATAATTCCGTTAGCCACGTATACACCAAGTTAATAGAGACTAACGGAAGGACCAATGGTGCATCGTTTTGAAACGTTAGGGACCATTTCTGCCCATTTTAAACGTTAGGGATCAAACGCGTAACTTGGGTAAACGTTAGGGACCAATAGTGTAGTTTATCCTATGTAATTTTATTGAATTAGAATACGTAAATTTTGCTTTATATTAGTTTAGTCAATGGCATACCAAAAATCAATAACATGCACGTGCAACCCTAGCTAGTGGCATTTATTTTTTTGTTTTGATAATTTGATGGTTGGAAAAGTATGGATTTGATCCCTGAATTTTTCTGTTAGAAACATCAGGAAGTATTATTTGAAGTACAAATATCTTAAAATTCAAAGGTTCGTATTAGGTGCATAATTCAAAGTATAAAAAAGCGCAACGACAAGAGGTGCGTTACTTTCTATCCCTGGCCCCAAGGTTCGTATTAGGTGCATAATTCAAAGTATAAAAAAGCGCAACGACAAGAGGTACGTTACTTTCTATCCCTGGCCCCATCATTTTCATCTCAAAGCTGATTGCCATTGACTTCTTCTTTTAATCTTTTAAATTATTTTTTTATTTATACTTTTTTAAAACTTCTTTTTTTTTTAGGTATAATTATATTTTAACCAAATGAGTAAATTTTACAATTTAATAATTTTTTTCATAACGGTTGAGGTTATGTGGTGTAATTAATATATAATAAAAATGATGTCAACGGTGGTCCCACATCAAGAAGTTATAAAGAAAATTATGAAATTTATCAAAGATATTACAAATTTTTCTACACAAAGTTTACAGACTGATATGATAATGAATGTAAATGATGGATTTCAAAACATAAGAAATGAATGTTTGAATTACTATTTTTTTTTGTGATTGGTGAAGCATCAATTTGTAAAGGTTATGTAATAAAATTTGTAGCATTGATCTCTTCCTTTATTCAATCACAAAATAAAAATTAATATATTTATTTATTATATATTGAAGTGACACCAATTATATTCACTGTTAGGGTAATTCTACAATACCAGTTTGAGTACGGTACCTCTAATAGATAAAATTTCAAATTGAAGGTATCTACCTAACATATAATAGTACTTACTATCACATTCCATGGTATCTTAAATTTTTATTTATTATTTAAATTTAATATATATAAAAATACATCACATTAGATAGTATCAACATCACATATGATGGTACTTATACCACATTTGATAGTACCAATTGAATGGGTACCATACCCACAAAAAGAGTATGAGTATTATAGAATGACCCTTCATTGTCGCGTTAATTTAAAAGTATTTTGCAGTAAAATTTGTAGTACTTTTGACATTTTCCTAAATGTTAATGCATAAATATTTTCCTAGAAATGTTAATGATAACCTTCTCAAACAGCCTGGTGCGTGTTGACACTGTCCAGGCTAGCCCTCCAAACAGAACACTTAATTTTATTGGGGACACTAAGTGACCAATTGCTCTTCCAAATCTTCCTCAATGGCCCACTGGTAGAAACACTTAGTTAACTGATTCAATAGTTGGACTAATAATTAATTTATTTTTAAAAAGTATAAATCAATTAAAAAAAAACACATAAGAAAACAAACATAAACTATACAAAGCTGACCTGGTATTGAATTTAAACATAAACATGCAACTAGACCAAACATTAATAATAATATAAAAAATTGATCAAAAAAATCATTTAAATATAGAATTTAATGTTCTTTAATATAAAAATGTCTATTTACTTACAATAGGATACTTGAATTAATTTTTTGACTACTTATTTTATTTCAATTCAAATTTAAAAGCATAACACTTAAAAGCTCATAAATAAAAGTGCAAAATTGAAAGGAAAGATGTTTATTTAATCAGAATAACTTCACGTTAAAAAACCAAAGCGTTCAAATAAAACATGTGGTTTCGTATTTAACTAAAAAATGGTGGTTTTTTTTTTTTTTTTTTTTTTTTTTTTTTTTTTTTTTTTTTTTAATTTGAAAATCAAGTATTTTCTTCATATAGACCTATATTTTTTCAAGATTCAACGGTTCGAGACAATTCTGATAACTTTGGTTGAAAGTATATGACAATCACACTTAATTTGTTATCACCCTAACTCAGGGTTTAATTTATTTATTTTTTATTTTTGATATTCTTGGGTGTCCGGGTCAGGGTTTTATAGATACGAGCACCTCGAATAATCCCAAGAGGACACGTAACACTTTACTAGCCACGTATATTACGATAGGCTCAAGGTTTTCGTCTTGGATAGCTGATCCCGAGGAGACTCGAACTAGTGATCATTGGGAAGCATATCTAAGACTGGACTAGTTGAACTATCTCAACTTCAGGGTTCAGGGTTTAATTTATTACTTTTGAAATTATAGAGGTTTCATTTTTTACTTTTGAAACTATAAAGTTTAAATTGTTATCACCCTAAAGTTATTTTTTTTTTATTATTATTTTTTTTATTTTTTTAAATTCATTGGGGTGGGACGGTTAGAAAAATCTGAATCATATGGCTGACAAGCCTAGTGTAGGGTCAGATGTGATTTTTCATTTTCAATTATCTTTTGTAAGTTTTTTTCTTTGGTGAGCTATAGCTTAATGTGAGGGTCTCACGACATGTGGGTGTTTGTCAACACAATCACGGGGAGATCATAGTCAATGCAATTGAATGGGACGGGACGACGTTGTGCTACCGAGCTTTTGACCTGTGATGCAACCAAGAAAGAGGGACCCATCACTCATTCACGAACCGTACACAGTCTCAGACTCTCAGCGCATTTACCATTCAGCTTAAAATCTAAGATTAACCCAAAGCACATTATAAAAAGCATACATATATAAAATCCATAATAAAATTGTTATAAGCCAGGCCTTGTGGCCTGTGGTAATTCCCATGGAGACGTCCAGGTTCAATCCCTCACAAAGTGGGGAGGCTTGCTATTATCAAAAAAACAAAAAGAATAAAATTGTTATATCATCTGCATCTCTGTTAGTGCTTTTTTAATTTTTGGGCACTATACATTATAGTGATAAAGAAGTAGGTATGCGAACACATGTTCATTTCACCGTAACCACTAGTATATCTTCAACATATTTTGTTCTTCTTTGTGTAAGATACTGTTAGCCTCATGTGGTAGTATGCTCATAAGAAATAGATAACTCCGAGAAGCATAGTTGATAGTACGTATATAATAAAACTGGATTAAAATCTTGAAATTTTTTTTTAAGGCAATTCTATCATAAATTTTTTTAAATTCTTATTCATTTATTTTTTTATAAATAAATTGATAAAATCTTACAAATTATCTTTAAGAGATTCTAATTTAAAAAAAGATATATAATATGAAAATAAAAAGTTGGATGATCCCGAGTTCCCGACACAGGATAAAGCGTGACAGGAGCCATAACTTGAAGTGACAGCTCTCGTTGATTTTAGTATGTGTTTGAATAAAACGCTGGATGATTGCACATGGGGGAGCACATGCATAGGAAAAAGTAGGACTGTACCCTTTTGTCTTCTTTCCGCCGAAAAAAAAACAGTTGGATTTTGGTTGACATTCTATTCTATGCATTAGGCACAGGAAAAGTTGTAATGGAGAAGCCGCAATCAATAGGAAAACAGCAACATCAGAGTACTAATATCAGGCTCAACAAAACAATTTATTTTTATTTTTTTAAATTTGTTAAAATAGGACTAAACTTATCTAAAAAAACTCATGCATCAAACTCAATAGCATTTAGACCAAATTTAATTTAGAAACAATATCTCAATAACTCCAATTGGATATTGTAGTAGCTCAATAATCTCTTTTCAAAGCCTAAGAATAGGGGCCTTTCAAAGAGGGATGAAAACCAGATTAAGGAAGATGCAAGACTCCAACCGATGAAGATTTGTTGAGAAATTTTG
>BKZX01019736.1:0-10868 GCA_014362285.1 Fagus crenata
ATGGTGGAAAGTTTCTGCAGTAAGTACTTCCATGTGGAGGAAAAGATCACTCTGCTCAACTTGCACAGCACGAAGCAGCTACCCGGCGAGGATCTTTTGAAGTATATTCATCGTTTCCAAGATATTTCTCTGGATTGTCACGTGAAGTATGAAGAAAGCGAGCTGGTTGAGGTATGCATAGACAACATGCTTCCCGAATTTAGAGCTTACCTCGAGAACTTAGACATTTCACAATTTGCACCACTGCTCCAGAAGGCTAGGAAGACAACCTTGTCAGTCAAACCTCACTCCGAAAAGGCTAGAGAAAAGAAAAGCCAACACCAAGCACTCACTGTGTCAACTACAGCCGCACCAACCGGAAACAAGAGGAAAAGACCTATAGAGAAGGTTTTCGAAGAACCACCCCCTTTGCCCTTCACCGTAGAAGAAATGATGGTGATCTTCGACAAGTGGGTGAAAGATGAAGTTATCAAGCTGCCGCAGATTAACAAGCCTCCCACCGAGGAAGAAAAGAGATATCCCAAGTTCTGCCGTTATCACAGATATGTTCACCATCCAACCGCAAACTGCCGATCACTTCGATGGGAACTTAACCGAAAAATTCAAGATGGTACCCTACAACTCTCTCCGGAGTAGCAGAGGGTGCACAAGAATCCTTTTCCGAATCACAGGAAAGACCAAGGCAAAGCGGTTGTATCTGTGGTAATACGAGGCAGCACCAGTAATATGGAAGTAGATGAGTCTGCTGTAACTGACACCACTCTAACACCAGCAGCTGTAAGAACCTTACAGAAAAGCCCAAAGTTCAAATCTTTGTTTAATCAATTGGGGTTGGGACCAGAAGCAAGGAACGCGGCTACAGAGGCCATTATCGCAATAGCAGCAGATTCAGGAGCAACCTGTTTTACCGCAGAAGCTCATGCTAGTCGCGCCTTCCTAGAAACCACCAACGCAGTAACCTTTACGGATGAGGACATGGAAGTCCAATATCCAGACCACCGCCGGCCCCTTTATGTGTCTGCTGTGATCAAAGATGTACAAGTTAAGAGAGCTTTGGTGGATACGGGCTCTTGTCTGAATCTGATTCCTTTGAGCACTCTTAAAGCAGCCAACATTCCACAACATAAGATCCAAGGCGCTCCTATTGAAGTAACAGGTTTTGGAGGAGCAGCAGAATATACTATGGGGCATATACAGTTAGTCTTAAGAGTTGGGCCCATTGTGGCTTTTACACGATTCCATGTCGTGAATTCAGAAGTCCCATACCATGTGCTGCTTGGCAGACCATGGTTGCACAAGCATAAGCTGATTTCGTCCACGTATCACCAGTGTATTAAAGGAAGGCTCAATGGGAAGCCAATCCGTATAGCAGCAAATCCCTCACCATTTGACCAAACTGAAGCACATTTCATTGAGGCAACCCTGTATGACGAACTATCTGCTGAAGAACCACCAATTATCAAGCCGTCTGGAACACCCCTGCCAGACTGGGAAGACATAAGAGATGACCCAGATGTTGATCTGCGAGAAGTCCTAGAGCGAAAGAGAAAGAGGAAGGAACGTATGGCAGAAGATGAAAGTGCACCACGATGCATACGCGTCCAAATGCCTGATGGACGCGTAGTCTACCGTTTATGAAGGTGCGTGGGACCTGATTGCCCACGGCAAGAAGGTCCCATACCAGAAGAGGGTGATCTGCGGCCCTCATGTTATTTGATACAGAAAGAAACTGAAGGTTACAAAAGCTTGGCAGATGAGAAGGAAGAAGCAAAATTAGAGAAATCTGCGGCAGAAAATTCAAAGATAACTCCCAAGGAAGACCTGGAGGTAATCAACTTGAGTCATGATCCTGGTATTGATAAACCTGTTTCAATTAGCACCTCGCTGTCTGCTGTAGAGAGGGCTTGTCTTATTAATCTGTTGAAGGAGTACCAAGACGTGTTTGCATGGAAATACGACGAAATGCCCGGTATAGATCCGGGGCTTGTGGCTCACTCCTTAAATGTAGAACCTGGTACCAAGCCTGTTGTGCAGCCCGCAAGAACTTTCCATACTGAAGTGGAAGCTCAAATCACCCAAGAAGTGAAGAAATTGCTTGCTGCCGGTTTCATCAAGCCAATTCAACATCCGCGGTGGCTGTCAAATATAGTTCCAGTGAAGAAGAAAAATGGGCAGATCAGGTGCTGTGTGGACTTCCGCAACCTCAACAAGGCATGCTCGAAAGACGAATTTCCCTTACCAAACATGGACTTGTTGATTGATTCTGCCGCAGGCAGCGCTATGTTCTCCTTCATGGACGGATTTAGCGGGTACAACCAGATCTGGATGTCACCAAGGGATGCTGAAAAAACTGCCTTCCGCACGCCCATAGGTAACTTCTATTACACCGTTATGCCGTTTGGTCTCAAAAACGCCGGTGCTACCTATCAAAGGACAATGACGGCTATGTTCCACGATATGATCCATCAAGAAATCGAAGACTACGTTGATGACATTGTAGTAAAGTCTAAGAAAAGAGAAGAGCATGTTGAAGTCTTGAGAAAAGTTTTTGAAAGGTGTCGTCTGTACAAGCTAAAAATGAATCCTCTCAACTGTGCCTTCGGAGTGTCTACGAGGAAGTTTCTGGGTTTCTTGGTGCATAACCGCGGAATTGATGTAGACCCAGCAAAGGCTTCTGCCATAGCCACCATGAAGCCACCAACGTCTCACAAAGAATTAAAGAGCTTCTTGGGAAGACTATCGTATATCAGAAGATTTATACCAGGTTTGGCAGCAGTAACCTCTACCTTTTCGCACCTCTTAAAAAAGGGAGTCTCTTTCGATTGGTCTGCGGAGTGTCAAGAAGCTTTTGAAAGAATTCAAGCAATTATGACCAAGCTCCCCACGGTGTGTGCTCCAACTGCCGGAAAACCCCTCCGGCTCTACCTAGCTTCCAACAGCCAAGCAATAGGAGCACTAGTGGCACAAGAAGATGAGGATGGCATTGAGCAGCCCGTGTATTATGTCAGCCGCGGATTGAAGGATACTGAAACACGCTACTCAGTGGCAGAAAGAGCATGTTTGGCCCTTGTGTATGCCTCTCAGCGTCTGAGGCATTACTTCCTAGCCCACAAGATTCAGTTGATGACCAAGTCTCACCCAATTAGGAGTCTGCTGCAACGACCAGTCCTCTCAAGCAGGCTTGCCCAATGGCTATTACAGTTATCACAATATGAGATATCTACTGAAACTCCAACAGCAATTAAGAGCCAGGCTATCGCAGACCTCTTGGCTCAATTCCCTGGAGAAGATAGTTCGACAATTTCACAAGAGGTTCCTGGGGAAGTTGGGGGAGCACTGTTGGTCGGAATGGCAGATTCAATATGGACCTTGAACTTCGATGGTTCTTCCACATCTGCGTCAAGCGGAGCTGGTGTTGTACTCACTAGAGAAGACGGCAAAACCATTGCTAAGTCTTTCAAGCTGGATTTTCCCTGTTCCAACAATGCCTCAGAGTACGAAGCTTACATCACAGGGCTAGCTATAGCACACAGAATGGGGATAAAGCACTTAAGGGTGATTGGTGACTCAAATCTCATAATCTGCCAAGCTAAAGGGGAATTTTCATTGAAGGAGCCTTCCCTGGCACCCTATCGTACACTTGCGCAGAAGTTAAAGGAGAAGTTTTCCACTTTCGAAGTTACACATGCCTTGAGGAGTGAAAACCGTTACGCAGATGCGCTGGCAGCTTTAGGGTCACAAGTGGCATTTGAAGGGCCTACGGCAGATATCACAATCAATAAAAGAAGCACTCCTATCACTGATCTACTAAGGGAAGAATATAAGCAACAGGACCCTGACAAAGAAGATTGGAGAACCTCTCTGAAGAGCAAGCTTGTGTCTCCAAAGGATGTGGCAGACCTAAAAGCGTTGAAGGATTTCGTACTAATCTCTGGAGACCTCTACCGCAGACTACCTGGGGGAATTCTAGCAAGATGCATAAGTCCCCAAGAAGGGACAAAGAAGCTACAGGAGGTCCATGAAAAGTCATGCGAGTTAGAAGGAGGAGTAAGCCTCTATCGCAGACTCCAACGCTTGGGGTATTTTTGGCCAGATATGAGCAAGGAAGCAGCAGACTTGCAGAAGCGTTGCCCAACCTGCCAACACCAACATGAGAATGAGCAAGTATGTGCTACCTTTCTTTCAAATGATTGGCGAATTCCTTTCCTGGAATACTTCATAGAGGGTATCCTACCGCAGACCGGTAAAGAAGCAGCCCGTATCAAAAGGTTGTCCACTAGATATTTTGTGGAGAGTGGTATCCTATTCCGAAAGGGATTCCATGGAGATCCTTTGAGGTGCCTAAGTCTGTCAGAATCTCAAACAGTGATGAAAGAGGCCCATTCAGGAGAATGTGGGGAACATCAAGGAAAGAAAAGGTTGTATCAATTGCTGCTCACACTTGGCTATTATTGGCCAACAATGAAGAGGGATACGGCAGACTTCGTCAAAGCATGCCACACCTGCCAAATGCAAGCCAATCTGATCCATACACACCCCACCAATCTGCAGAATATGGCCACACCATGGCCTTTCCACACTTGGGGGCTGGACCTCATCGGTCCTATTAATCTGCCATCCGGTGGATATATTTAGATATTGGCAGCCACGGAGTATTTTACAAAGTGGGTTGAAACCATTCCGCTTCGTAAGGCCACCGGAGCAGCCGTGTCCAATTTCATCAGGGAGCATATCATTACAAGGTTTGGCATTCCCCACAAGATCATCAGCGATAATGGTACTCCTTTTGTTAACAAAGATGTTCGAGAAGTGTTGGAGCACTACCGGATCAAGCACCGACGGTCTACGCCCTACTACCCTCAAGGTAATGGGCAAGCAGAGGCTACCAATCACATGTTGCTGCGAATTCTGAGTAAGATGGTTTTTGATTATGGCAAAGGCTGGAATTCCCACTTGTCAGATGTATTGTGGGCTTACCGCGGATCACTAAAAACAGCCACAGGTTTCACTCCATTTTCACTTGTATATGGGACTGATGTTATTTCACCACCTGAATTGCTTGTACCAAGTCCACGGATTCTACAAGGAACAGAACTAGAAGCTGATGTTGAAATGTGCGCGGAAGCCAGAGTAGCGGACCTGGAAAGCCTAGATGAAGCAAGAGAGCTAGCCTTAGCTCGCAGTCTGCGATACCATCAGAAATTGGCAAATGCTTATGGGAAGACGGTACACACCAGAATATTTTCCCAAGGTCAAATGGTCTTGAAGACGGCAGATCACATGAGAAGAGGTCTGCCATCACCATCCAAGTTTACACCAAATTGGGAAGGGCCTTACGTGATCCGCGAAGCACATGACAGCGGATACTATAGGCTATCTAAAGCGGATGGAACCATCTTGGTAGACCCAATTAATGGGAAATGGTTGAAGGAATATTACTCATAGACGTATCAGTGCTAGAAAGTTTTTTGTGTCTTTTGCCTTAGCACAAATCAATCTGCCATATTATCCTTTTGTGCCTTTTACCTTAGCACAAATTAATCTGCCGTATTATCTTTTGTGCCTTTTGCCTTAGCACAGATCAAGCTACAATATTGTTATTATTAAGCGTCTTTGTGTGACTTTTGCCTTAGAACAAATCAAACTACTGTGTGTTGCTTTTCAAAAAAAGTGGGATGATGATCACCGTTTATGCTTTAATATGATTATCTTGTTTCACTCCACAAAGCATTACAAAAAAAAAAACACAACAAGAGAATATATCTAAACAATAAGTATTTTACAACTAACAAGTATTTTAAACAAAGCATATATATATATATTAGATTAATACCATCAAAAGTCACAGTTACACACTTGTCAAAAAGTAATAACAACACACAAAGTTTGAAACACTTAGACCAACATGGTCATAACAAAAGCTCACAAGCATTCTAAACTCAATCAAACAAGCCGTCAATCGGCGATGCAACTTCAACAGCCTCGGGGGATGCTGCAGCAGCAGACATCAACTCCCCTTGATAAGAAGCCAAAACAGCAAGAGTACTCTGCAAAGAGGAAATTTGCTCCTGCACAATCTTCATCTCACTAGCAATCGCTTCGCCAAAGAACTTGCGGGCCACCCTCCGCAGATGCTCAAGCATGAAGTTAAGATCGAAGCCAACGGCTATAAGATCTTGCACTACACTCCTCCATGACAAAATCTTGGGCTCACTCAAAGTCTTGAAACTAGTCCTCCTCATATCAGCTAAAACACTGCCCAACAGAGAAAGCATTGGTCCGCCAAATCCGACACCAAACTTGAAATGGGTAGTGAAGTCTCCAAACTTCGCAGACAATCCCTGCAAAAGAGGCACAGCATCTTGATACACCCAAAAGTTACCATAAGCAACCAATGGGCCTTCGAATTTCCAGAAGTGCCAATCAGGATAAGGATTGGGGGCTCTCTCCTCAAATCTTGCAAAAAACGCAGCAACCCTCCCAGGGATAATCACCTCTACTGCGGACTGTGTCTGAGAGGAACTGGGAGCTGCAGACACTACATGAGCAACGCTCTCCTTCTCCACAAGAACAGGTGCTTCAACATCTGACCAAAAACAAAAAAAAAAATGTAACGAACAGAGGTGATAAACATAAGAAAAGTAGCTTACTTTCCTTCACCAAAGAGATATTACCTTCTGGGACTACATCTACACCACGGACCTCTGTGTCTGCCATACCACCACCATCAGCATCTTGAATCGAAGTTCCCTCAAGAGCAGGGACTTGGCCACCAATGAAAGTCCCCAAAGAAGGACGATCACTAACCACCATAGGGGAGCTCTCCTCCCTAAAGATCCTCTCAAAACGAGGAGCAACTCCAAACAACGAAACCCCCTCCATGACCGAAGCCATCCTAGCAAAAGGAGGATTCAAATGAAACCCAATCGGGTCAATAGTACCAGGCTCGTCAGGTTGATCAGCAAATGGAATAATCTGAAGTGGTTGAGGCTCATCCGCAATCGTCTCCTCTGAATCAACAGGATCAGTTCCTTGATCATGATCCTCCTCAGCAGTAGACCCTACAATGATACCTGTGTTAAAATTCGCAACAACAGGAATAATTTCATGTACCATACTAACACGGGTTCCGTCTGCCATACCTGCAAGAGTCTCGTCTGCTATAATTGGGGCAGTTTCATGTGCTGCGTCAACACGAGTCTCGTCTGCCATACCTGCAAGGGTCTCGTCTGCCATAACGGGGACAACTTCATGTGTTTCGTCAACACGAGCCATATCCGCCATACTGACAGGAATTTCGCCAGGAATTCCTTCTGCCATAATCGAAGTAGCTGATTGAACGGCCTCGTCTGCCATAACAAGAACGGCCTCATCTGACACAGTAACTCCCAAAGCCTCATCTGCCATGACGTCATCAGAATCAGTCCAATTAATAGGGCTATCCTTCGCAACAACTTCATCAGTGGATTCCAATGCCACTTCTTGCCTCTCAACAATGCTTTCATTCATCTCAGTCGTCCCTACACCGGCATCCACAACATCATCACCACCGCCGACCTCCTGCAAAGGAAAAGAAGAAAGAGGTTCAGTCTCCCTGGAGGCAGACACAGTGAGGGTTAAAAAACATTGATATTACCTCAATAACAATGGGAGCCCAATCAGAACCCTCACCCTCATCACCTACTTTTCGCTTAGCCTGAACAAAAAAAAGTATAATAAATAATATGTAAATCCGAGATACCAAGCAGCATGTGATCAATCAACCAATGAAGTGAGAAGGCAAGTAAACGTTTACCTGAGATCTGACTTATTCTTCAGCAGCTTTCCTTTTACTCCTTGTACGGCCACATATGGTGCTAGGAGGAGTAGGGACAGCAGACTCTTTCTCAATCGGAGTGGCAGACTCTACTGGAGACTCTTCACCCGAAGGAAGAGGGGCAGCCGCAGACTTCTGAGTAGGCTTACCCTTAGCTTTTTTCACTGCTACGCTCTTACTCCTAGGCTGGCTTTTGGTTTTGGTTAAAGAAGGGGCAGATTTCTCCTGAACGGCAGAAGACTGTCTCTTTTGAAGGAATGAAAGTGTCTTCAGTAGGATTCACAGATGAACCAACAGCAGGTTTCTTTTGAGACTTAGAAGTCCCTGCAGCAGACTTCTTCTTTGAAGTACCAGGAGCCATCAGGGGCCTACCTCCCAATTCTGAGGGAGGAATCATAGACATGTCCATAGCCACCTTGGGACGTTTCGAGGTGGTCTTAGCCGCAGACTTAGGCTTTTGTTTTGAAGCTGCAGGGGAAGAAGCACCTTTGCCAGAATCAATCTTCTTACCTCATTTTCCCTTTTTAGAATCCAGCCTCAACCGCTCCTCCACCACCTTCACAGATTCTTTCCAACCTGAAGGAAACATAGTACTGTACAGGATCCACCCGTCCCGCGAACCATCCCATTCTACAAAGCCCAAGTTCTGCCTCTCGGCATAAGAAATTGCGGTTTGGGTAGGAGGAGATAGAGTCATAGTCTCCATGGGATGTGCATGGTGATTGGGCAAAGGAACCCTGGTCCTTCTGCCTTGTTTGACGTAGTCTGCCATAGCAGCAGCCACCCTGAGCCAATACTTCTGCATCGCCACAGTGCATATGCCAAGCCTTCCACCACAAGGAATGACCATACGCGATACAGATTGGCTCCAATAATCAAATGCTTGGTCATTCAAGAAGGGAGCAATACTGGGAGTTCGAGGAAGAGTCTCGCTGGGGCTGCCTAGCACACCCTGATCCAAACCAAACTGCCTACGCACCCTGTTAGGGAAATAGTGAGTGTATTCCACGCCCTTGTCACTCCACACAGGCAACCAACCCGGATTCACCGCAGACAAATAGGTCAAACTCTTGGTGTCATCAGGGGACAGTTCAAAACTTTGACTGGCAATATCACTGAACCAGTAAAGTACAGAATGGCAAGAAAAATCTGTATAACGGTAAGAATAGGGACGCCACACAATGCACTCCTCGAAATCCATGGAGGGGACCAAATCAAGATCTCTCCCTCGCAGACTAACCCAACGATAGACGAGCGGCAGATTGGTCCTTAAATCCGGGTACCCGCTCAAAATGTGGGGGGACATGTTCCTGAACTTTTCCCTTATTTGACTATTGTCATTGTCAACTTCCTGGTAATTCAGAGAGCGTTCCCAAAGGAAGGTCTGCAGTGCGGAAGTGTTGAAGCAAGTAGTAATAAAGTGACAAGAGCCACCGCAGATCTCGTCAAGACAAACAGAATCCAATTGCAAATACAAATAGCCAAGAAACATGGCAGCAAGCGGAAAACGATGACCAAAAGAAATCTTTACAGCTAAGCGAAAATAGAAAGGTTTCATAGAGTAATAAGGAGCATCACCAAACAGACACTTACAAAGCCAGTACGCGACGAAAGCAGCACGGTGGATAGCAGGCTCAGTCCCTTTGGCAAAATAGACAGACCAAGCATTGATTCTAGTACTGGCCCGAGCCATCAATGCTTGTTCCACCAAGGTCTCTTCCTCAAACATCTCAACAGCAAAAGGGTCCATATCACCCAACACAGGGGGCAACCAGTGATTCTCCACGTCTTCCAAAGTGATGGTAAGTTCGCCCCATGAAAGAAGAACGTGTGTGTAGAAGTACACCACCTCCGCAGAATCTGCCGCAACATCTCGGTGTCTCGATACATATTGCAACTCCGCGAGAGGAGTATTGCCTCAGCCACACCCGCTCGTTCCAGAAGGGCACAGAACTTAACATCCAAAAATTCGTCTGCCACCCAATGAAACCAGTCTGCGGCAGCGGAGCAGGGAAACTCGAAATCGATAGGCACCGGTTGCATATCCCTTCTCTGAATCCTAAGATCAGAAATGCTAGAAAGGGGAGGAACCCAGACCTGATCTGCAGTAGCTTCTTGGCCCCTCAGCATCCATTCCCAATTAGAAGGAGGAAGGGAGACTTTGTTGGAGATGTACGGAAAATTACCACCATTGTCGTACCAGGGGTCTAGGAGAGGGAAGACGAAATCTTCCCTGTCATCTTCAGGCACAGGGGAAAACCTAGAACCATCAACGCTCTCATCGCCAACGGGACCTGCGGCTATGTTTCCAGTGTCTGCCGTAGGAATTTCGGAATCACCACCACTGGCCATTGCAGTGTCAGGAGGAGGATTGGAGGAGGATGAAGCCATGGGGAGGAAGGAGAAATCGGCAGTGAGGGAGATTTCTTAACTTTCTTCTCTTTTCTCTTCTTTAACTAAAACGGATAAAAGAAAACTCTTTTCTTCTTTTTCTTTCTCTCTCTCGTTTTGCAAAACCAAAGCGTTATAATGAGGGAAGTTAATTATGGGGGGCTGGTGGTTGAGGTTTAGTAAGTTGTGTTCATTAAGAGGGGATTTGAAAGGATGTGAATGGGGATTGGCGGTAACTGATGCCAAGAAGGAGTGTGAAGGGATAGTTACCAATACTACCGCCACTTCCTTCAGAATAGGAACATCACGATTCAAAAAAAAAAAAAAAAAATTGAATCAAAGGTTATATCTGTACACATGCTTCATACAAACACTCACCCATGCCTCACGTGAGTGCACTTTGAGGCATGGGCTCGGGGGGCTAATGTAGATGCCCACTTTTTGCCAAAACTATGGCAGACTAAAAGGAGCCCACAAAAAACCGTCTGTAGTAAGCCCAAAGGAAAGCAAGTGGCACGGTTTGGGGGAAAGCCCAAAGCGCAATAGCCCACGATGGGCCCAGGAGGCACTGTGTTAGTTCAAGAGGAATCAGTCTGCTATAGGGCCCGAAAGTTATTGGGAGCAATCTGCCATAAGTCCCAAATAATAAGCCCAGCCCACG
>BKZX01019751.1:0-11522 GCA_014362285.1 Fagus crenata
TCTCTCTATTTAATTCTCTCTCACACTTTTATTAAAAAAAAAAAAAAAATCTCTCTTATGGCTATTCCTCTACCTCACCTCTTCATTTACCTCTCTCTCCCTCTCAACTCCACACATTTTCACCTTCCCTTCTCTCTATTTAATTCTCTCTCACACTTTTATTAAAAAAAAAAAAATTCTCTCTCATGGCTGTTCCTCTACCTCACCTCTTTATTTATCTCTCTCTCCCTCTCACCTCTTGAACTTTCTAACCTCTTCATCTCTTCAATTAATTATCTCACATTTTCATCTATCTCTCTCTCCCTCTTACCTCTTGAACTCCCTAAACTCTTCATCTCCCCAATTAATTACACCCCCAATTTCCTATTTAAATCATGTGTTGGGATTTTTTTTAATCTCTCTGTGGTCTCTCTAGTTCTATTGTTATTTGAGTTTCAAAGGTACGCTTTTTCCCTTTGGTTTCTTTGTTTATTTTTTGTTGTTGTATTCACCTATGAACTTTAAATTGTATGTCATTGTGAATAAAATTGTACAGAGTCATAGTTATGTTTGTAGTTCAGTCTGAAAACATTACATGTCATTAGGAGTTTTTCGCGCATCACGCGAGTTTGTGACTATTTAAATTAAACTAGCTAGACAAAGTTGCTACTATTTGTGAAGTAGCAACAGCAATAAGCAAACACACCGGGCCTTGCGTCGCCGTGAAGAATCAATTGTTTAGGCTAGAAGCTGTTGCGCTTTATTCTCCCCGAGGTCTCTGTATTCAATTATACTTGAAGCTATAAACGCGACTGCTTGTCTCTCGTGCCCATGAAAATTCAATGAAAAGTTATAAACTGTCTTCTTTGTGTAGGGTACCCGAGAGATTAGGGTATAGGAAGTCCAAGAAATATAGGATAAATCAGAAGAGCAGGGAAAAAACACATGAAATGTAAAATTTGATGGATAATGCATGATTAACATTAAAAAAAAGGTTTATTCATAATCAATTTTTAGTCAAAACCAAAAGAGAATGATATAGTGCGTGTTTGGTACACCGGATTCAAATCCGGATTCTGTGATTCAAATACAAAATCATTGGGTCCCACACCAAAAAAAATGTTTGGTACATGAGTTTTAAGTGAGGATTGAAATTCAAACTTGAATTTTATGTGGGTCCCATGCCAAATTTGAGTTCAGCCTTTCACCTATTTTTGAATCCAATCCGGATTCAAATCTAGACTGAATTCATGTGTGGGTCCCAGTTTACTCTCTTATTCATGAGAGTAAGAGACACATACCAGTCAGGGCGGAGGCACGGAGATGCGACTGGTGGAGGTGAGACAGCGTCGTAAGCCTCGCAGTGACAGCGAGATGCGAACGGATTCGAGTTGGGCGCTGGGTCACAAGTCAGTAGTCACGGCACGGCGGTGATCAACATGTTGACCGAGACCGCGGCGGTCAAATTGAAGCCTGAGGTCGCGAAGGCCAACTTGGTTGCAGAGAGTTTGGCTCAGAGGCTGACAGAGTGTGGCTTCCCAACAAAGAGGAGGGTTTCGGGGATGGGAGTGACGGAGGACTTGAAGAAGTGGAAGTGGTGGGGGAAAAAAAAGGAAAGAAAAAAGAGAAAAAGAAATGAAATGGTGGTGTACGTGGGTGGTGGAGAAAAAAAAGAAAAGAAAAATAATAATAATAATAAAGTAACGATAAAAACTAAATCTAAAAATCAAAACTATGTATTATACATAATTTTTTTTTTTTAAATTGTGATTTCAGTTGTGAAACCAAAACTATGTACCAAACAGAATTTTTTTTACAATCTCAAATTCAAATCAGGATTAAAGTTTCAACTTCAATAAAGTAAAAAATCACAAAACCAAAATAGAAAACAAAAACATATACCAAACAGACCCATATATACCCGTCAATCAAACTTGGTCAAACAGCAGGAGATACATTGGCTCACGGATGCTTATTTATTTATTTATCATTTGAATGGACGTGATTAGAATTAAAGTTGATTGGACGTGATGAGAATTAAAGTTGATTGATGCTTACTAAAGCAGAGAGGATAGTCACGAGTCAGGACAAGAATTTGAACCTGAAGGACAACACTTACCTCCAGTCACTATTCAAACATTGGGATTTTTTTTCATCCGTTGGATTAGTTAAGGTTGTTTTAGCCCTTGGATTAAAGTTAAATGGGATGGCAACCGGTTGTACATGTAACACCCGGTTTGAATTGGTTATATTATTGGGGGCATTTTCGTAAAATTACTTACAAGATATTTTAACCACTCCTCTCCCTTTCTCTTTGTCTTTCTCTACCCGTCTCTCTCACTCCTCTCCCTCATTATTAGGTCAGCCACCCAGCACCATCCCCACTAAAGAGCACCACCTCCGGTCATCACCTACCTCCTTCCAGCCACCGTTTTCCGGCCAGCTCATCGGAGACATCTTTAAAGCTTTTAGATGCTTACGCAATCGTTTTGAAGGTAAAAACTGAAGTTTCCTCTCAAATTTCTCTATGAGATCCTTTGGGTTTTGTTATTATATAATTATTATGGTAGATACTTGAAAGATTTAGTGTCACCATGAAAGATTGGGAAGGTTAAGAGGATTTGGTAGCAAAGGTTTTGTGAAATCCGAATCCTCCATATCATTTGGGTATTTTGAAATTTGGTTGTGAAGAGTTATGGTTGAATGTTTGTGTGGGTTTTATTTTGTGGAAAGTAACAACTATTAAAGTTGGGGTTTTTGCTTTGGTTGGATTACTAGTAAAATATTTTGATGATAATCTAAAGATTTTTACTTTGTATTTGTTTGAGTGGTTGATTGAGCTGCTTTTGATTGCTGGTTGTATAATATGTGTAGTTTGTGGATAACAATTAGGAATTTTGGGGTTTGGACATGTGGGTTTTAGTTTGGATTGAGAGACTAGGGTTTGTTTGGATGCAATCTGGACAATTTTATTGTTTTTGGTTTTTTGTATTTTTAGACTAAACAATCTGCTAGTATCAGTAAAGCAAAAAGTTCCTTTCTTTTCCTTAAAAATTTGCACGATAAAGCCATGATTTTTATCTTTTTGTTCATGGAAGAAAAATTATAGGTATATGTTCTGCATGGCAGATGGGATGAATTACTAAAAATTTTGAGCAATTACTAATTATCTTAATACTGGAATTTGTTTAGTTGCTTGCTTAATGTAGTAATGGAAATTGTTATTAGTTGCTTGTTAAATGCATCTTCTATAAAATTGTGTTGATTCTTTGAATCCTATTTATTTTTTCATTGTCACAAATTTTTTCCCAACATGACAGATACTGGTAAGGTTGATATGGTAATGAATGTTGTTGAGCGTCCAGGTGGAGGTTTTTCTTCTGGAGGTGGAATATCGAGTGGGTAAGTGCTGTTATTTTAAAGGGCACTGTCATGCCTATAATCTGACCTAGCTTAGTTTTATTTCAAACTTTTAATTTTATATTTTTAAGTTTTGCGCTGTATAATATTTACCTAGTGATATTTCAATTTATAGGATTACAAGTGGCCCTCTATCAAGACTCGTTGGAAGGTGAGCTTACTGATTATATTATCTGATTGGTTCATTTTTCCAATTTTAATTCTTCTTTGTGCTTCATTACGTGATATTTATGATTGTAATAACGTGCAAAAAGGTATTTTTACACAAAAAGGTATTCTAATATTCTGTGTACATAACTTATTGTTTTATTTATGTCTCTTTTAATATGTTAGAGAAATCCCAATCTTGTTGAACGGGAGGATAAGCTTTTGGCAATGCAACAGCCAGAATCTAAAACTCGAGAACCAGTATGTTGATCTAATACTGGTGTTTGCTTTTCTCTTTATGAGTTTGTTTATTTTGGGGTTGTAATTCATTCTCATTTCAATTTTTGTTTGTTTTCCAGCCATTGCTAATCCAGTTTCGTCTCTTTAACAATGGTTGTGCTGTTAAGGAACTCTTTTGGTCAATAAGAAGGTACTTTCTTTTCAATTTTCTGTTGGAGAAGAAAAATATTGTATTGATTTTGTATTCTCTAAAATTTAATTCCAAAGGATCAAACTTTAACTGAAAATGAATATGCTTGCTAACACCACACTAACACCACAAATGCAGTAATGATGCGTCAAGAATGCAACTTTTCTCTAAGCTAGTGCTGATGGATGAGCTTATCTTTGGATTTTTATTGGAACAAAATGTTTTAATTGTTGTGGAACATTTTGACTTGGAGCATTAGTGGAACAGATTAGACAATACTTGAACATGACTTTGATGTTATTGGTTTTACCATGTATCACCTGACTATGTACAGCTTCTTAGTTGAGTTCATTTTTACCCTTTGGCTGTGGGGCATACTTGTTTTCGTACTTTTTTCTTTGTTTCTTCTTTAATGAAATTATACATTACTTATATATAAAAAAAATCTAATATGAGATTACTTAGACTAAATATTATTTTTGGCTGCTATTGGAAATCACCTCCAACTTCTCTTTAATAATCACGTGATAAAAAGTTATTATAATTCAATATCGTTCTACCTCAGTTGCAGCTTTGTGTATAATAATTATGTCAAATTTAGCAACGTATACTCTGATGTTAGTGTAATACATTATGCACTCACTTAAGTGTAAAAATTGTGGTTTCGGCTCTCATATATAATATGTTATAATTATCAAATGTCCTAAATGACAATAATGATTGGTTGGTGAGGCTCTTAGTTCTTTTTCCTCTTTGTCCCCTTTTTTTGTTTTTCCGGTTTTAATCTAGTTACCTTTTTCTACTTCTAAGATTCAATACTTTGTTCACTTTCTATATTCATATTTTGTAGCTTCCTTCTAGAACAATTCAAGTTCGACCTTTAATGATTAAAGTTGAGACAGATCCAAAACTTTTGAATATCAGAACGGAGAATTCATTGGAGATTGTGGGAACAAGGTAAGCATCATTTGACACTTTTATACAATTTTGAAGTTTGTATGCTCTCTGCAGTTAATGTGGTACCAATTTTCATTATAAACTTGTTAATAAGTTATCACTTATATTCTTGGCACTTTGCTGTAATGGACAAAATTGTTATCAGATGATATTGTGACCACGGATTACTTGTATTGCTGTTTGATGATATAAATTTATCATGAAAGAGGAACTCAGATACATTAGAAGTGTTACTTTTTTGTTTTTATTTTCTAGGGAAGTGGTCTGATTTTAAGTTCTAATATGCCAGTAATCAGCCAAAGAGAACATATTTGTCAAGACCTTTGATTGCACTTTTAAGCTATGGAGGAGTCCCAAAAGAATATTTCTTGGATGTACTTTCAACTGGTCTAAGAGATGCTCATGGAGTTTTATCCAATAAGCGTGATGGACTAAGAGGTAGTTTTTCCTGTTAAAGGTTATAGCTAATGGGTTGCCATAATTTTATCTTTGTTAATTTTTAAAAAAAAAAAGATTCACGTTTTTATTCACTTATTATTGGCTTTCCACAATGTTGCTTAAAAGAAATTTCATGAGAATATATGGTTCTTTTTATCCCTTTTGATGTTTAAAAGTCCTCGAGTGATTTCCTTCACTTCTACTTCTTTATGTAGTTTCTGTTAACCATGGAGAGATGGATGATTTTAGCGCAAGAAGAATGATTTTATGTGGGATTCCTCTTGATGAATCATATGTGCAACATCGGCTTTCCTTTCTGATGGAGGAAAAGAAAAGTCTTAGATGAGGAAAGCTTCATGTACCTGAATGTTGCTATTTAATGGGGACTGTTGATCCCAATGGGCTCCTTGAAAGTGATCAAGTTTGTGTTATTCTGTATGTACACTTGTAAGATGTTTTTCCCTTTTCTTTATGGTAAAAAACCATTTGAGCATTTATGAAAAAAGGAGAGAGAAACCCTGCAAAAAAGTGTACAAAATATTTCAAAACTTATATTCCGACAGCTATATTTATTGAGATTTCAAAATATTTAATTTTTTATACTTCTATCTGATCTTTAAACTTCACTACTGCAAAAAAATTAATTCGTCTGTCTAGTTTCTGCTCTGCCATTATGGTGTCTTTGGATTGCTTTTTTATTTACTTTTGTTGAGTAAATGAAACATTCTTTTGAGGTTGAGTTAGGATAGACTTGCATCTGTTTCTTTTCTGTATAAGTTGCTACCATAAGTTTACCTCTATACATATCTATTTAAAAGTTGTTTTGATTAGGCGTAATTTCCTTAAGTTGTAAAGTAAAATGCATTAAAAAATGTTTGCCTGTAATGGGTTTGAAAGTATCAGTACAATTGCAGTTGTATACAAATTGTAAAATATTTTCAAAGTATCACAAAATAAAATATAATAATTTCGCATTCTAATGATAAAAGGTTATAGAGATTGTCTATTTCTTGATCACTGTATGTGGTGTGCTACTGATTCCTTAATCTTTCATCCTACTTAACAGTGTCATAGTATTAATAAGCTTTTTTTATTATATGCTGGGGGTAATGACTTATTGATCAGACCTTGATTTGTAAACACTTGCATGAGTCGATGCATTTGCAATTCTCTTAATTATCACCTATTACTCTATTAGTCTTTTCTTTTCTAATCATGTCTGACAGCTTTAGTCGCAAATAAGGCTCTTTTTATACTTATTTATTTTTTCTTTGCATGATATTTGTAGTGATAATGGACAAATTTTGGGGAATGTATTAGTGTACTGGAATCCTGGTTTGCACTTCGGCGATATTCATGTTTTAAAGGCTACCTATGTGAAGGCCTTAGAATCTTTTATTGGAAATGCAAAGTTTGCTATATTCTTCCCTTGTAAAGGTCCACGGTCCTTGGGGGACGAAATAGCAGGGGGTGATTTTGACGGTGACATGTATTGGGTCTCAAGAAACCCTCAGGTTGGCATGGCAAATACTGTTACTTTAGTTTTGGATCATTTTTTTTCTATTTATTTGCAATCTTTTCAATATATAGTGTAATGGTTTCTATGGTTGCTTTTCTTATCTTTCAGTATTTTGCATTGTACATACACATCGGGATTTATCTTTTTCTGTGAACTTTATCATTCATTGCCAACATTTAGGTCTGAACTAGTTAAATGGTACTGTAAAAAGTGGTTTCAGCTTGATATAGCCACCACTCCTAAAATCTTCATTTGTTGCTCATAGGTAACTGCTTGCATCTTACACTATGATTTTCAATCTCGTTTTCAATTGGTTGTGTCTCTAACTTTTCACTGAAGCATTATTTTCTTATGTTGTGTGTTCATTATTCTTTCTCGTAGTCAATATTCTCCCATGCAATTACTTTGTAACTTGTGATTATGTTGTTTATTGACAGCTCAACTGTAAAACATTGGTTTTTGCCATATTGTTGTCTTCAAAATTTTGATTTTAAACATAAATGGTTTGTTATTGACATGATTTAGCTTCTTTCTACATTGAGAATTTATTATTGAAATTACTCAACTATTGGAATATTTCAAAAAGAGCGAGCCTTGGACACCGTCTTCTTCAATGCATAATGTGCCCAATCATGATGTCCCCATTAAAAAGCCAAGTGATTTGTCATGCAAGGAACTTGAGGAAGAGCTTTTTAAGCTATTCCTTACAACTAGGTTTAAGCCAAGGTATGCACTCAGTCTTGTACCTTTAATTTTCGCTATAATGTAACGCTTATGCAGATTTCATTAAGCTTTACAATCTTGTGTCTACTATTTTTCCCGTATTTTCTGATAATCATCCTAAATTCAACTTTTCGATTTTGTAATAAACAATTATAGGCCAGAGAAAAACGCTTTTATTTTGAAAATCATTTTATTTTTTATTTTTTAAATTGATTACTCTTTTGAAGTTTCAAATTATTGTTGGATCTAAAAAAACCGCCGGGGTGTGAATTTGTAATGCCAAACAAAAATCAGACAGAAGTCCTAATATGTTATTTTCCACTATCAAGTTATATGGTTTAATCATTACCTCACAAAAAAGTGTGGTGGTGGACGATCTGTCTTATTGGAACTGAGACCATGGTTACTAGTATGGTATTTTCTTTGAGTTGTTCTTGTGTAAAAAATCTGGCATGCTGAGATAACATTTCATTGATATGAGGTCATGATGCTTAAATTCAAAATACTTTCTGCCGTTTACAGTTATGCTGTGAGTGAGGCCGCTGATAGCTGGCTGGCATTAATGGACTGGCTGCTGATTCTGGGGAATGATTGTATTGAACAGAAAGATCGTGTGAAAGCAAACATACTGCAGCTAATTGATATATACTATGATGCTTTGGATGCACCCAAAAAGGGTGGACAAAAGGTTAGTGGTATAGCTTCTTTCATAATTTGATAGGTATTCAGGCTCGTTATCAGGTTCTTCCGTTACTGTGACTATGTACCAGTGTCAATGTAGTTATGTATGAATTTAGACTGAATATCTTGTGATTACCGCTATTCATATCATGACATTTTCAGGCTGAATTTATTCAAAACTCACCACCTGGTCGCCTCTCCTGTTTTAAACTCCAAAGCTTGTTTTTAGAGTAGATTGCTTTGAGGCCATGCAGCAACTAGTACAGATGAGTTCTCACTGGATGAAAGATTCATCCATTTAAATAACAGTGGACAAACGAGGAATTTGAACTTGTGAACCAGGATGTTCAGCACATGTTAGTTGATCTAGGTAGTTTTTATTGACAAACTATATTTTAGGTTTTCATTTTTCAAGTGCTTTGGGATTGTAGTTCAGTCTTTACGTCAAATTAAGTGTCAATAGGATTCATTTCTGTAACCCAAGTGGGATTTGTAGAACTAAGAAGAGGAGGGTGGGGCAAAAAGAAAGAAAATCTCGAGGAGAGAAACCTGTAACGAAATTGTTGGAAGTTGGGCAAGTGGAATCACATTCACACAAACAAGAAATTAACATCTATGCAACTAACTCTATTTATAGGGATTCTCACACCTCTGTACTTTTTACTTGTTATTATTTTTATCAAATTGGGATTACTACTTAGGAATTTTTGCATCTCATTTACTAATCTAATCAATGTGGGATTCCAAAACCAAAAAGGAAGTCTCTATACTTATCCCCTCATGGACTGGGACTTAACACAAATGAATACCATAAAAGGTCTTATTTTGTTATGATAGTTGGCTTTCTTTGATTTGTGCCAAATTACCAGGCTTTCTTTGATTTGTGCCAAATTACCAACAACCAATGTGGTGATTATAACGATGTCTTCTACTTACATTAGAGCATATTTGACGTACAATTACAGAATACTGGCTTCAGCTCACTCGGCCAGGACCATGACCCCTGCTTGCCCATTGTCTGTTTTGTCTTGAATTTTGAGGTTTCACTGACGCATGGAAAGAAAAAGGTGATACCCTGTGCATATCAATGACTTTGAGTTGAGCAAAAATCGAAGGCAACAATCTCATCAATAGGCGGTTGGTGGTTAATGAGATGAAGGATACTTGAGCATTAATAAAATATTGAAGGGCCTTGCTGTTTTATGATAGGATATTGTTGGGAGCTCATTGTGGTATTTAGAATTCTATATGTATACATATGTAGATATAGAAGATTAATGTGTATTAGAACAATTTTTTTAATTGCCTCTGTTTTAATTATTTAATTATGCTTATTATTCTTGGTGAAGCCAATTTTTTTCTCAACTCATTTCTTGTAATGCATTTCTTCTATATATACTACAATTTGGTGCTGATTTATAAACAATTCATTTATAAAGAAAAATCCAAAAAGATTTAGGTCACCTTATATCTTTTATATGCATTGAAAATGGAATGGGTTGATGCTATTTAAATAATTTCATGCATTTATCAGTTTCTAACTTTTTAAAATAATTTGCTAGTGAATGATAAAGCCCAGTTCATGCAATCCTGCATTCTCTTTTCCTAGATTGCTAATGTGTACCACATACAAATTCACAAAATAAATTTTATATGGAACTCTTCTATTCAACAGCCATGGAATTTCAAACAATTTATAGTATTTTCCGACTTTGATTGGCGGTTATAGTAAATATAGTAAATTCCATTGGAATGAAGTTTTTGTAACATAATATCCTTGGAAGAAAATAAATAAATATGTGGAATGAAAGTTATTTGCAAATCATTAAAATAAATTATTAATTTGAAAAATATATATATATATATAAAATTAGATTTCATTCTCAAAATAAATTACAGTTAAATTAAAAAAAAAAAAAAAAAAAAAAGGATTATTTTAAAGAGTTAATCAATTGAAAATGTGAATGTAGTTACTTGGCGCAATTACTTCTATTTTCGTTTAATTAAAAAAAAAATTTAAAAAAAAATTTCTTGTAGTAATAGAGGCAAATGCAATCGGTCACTTTTTTTACCACATCTAAATACCATTGGTCACTCTATTTTACTAATGCATAAGCGATCAATTAATCGTATTTTGTCATAGAGTTGATCAATCACAAATTTTATCGAAGAAACAAGTGATTGATCGTTGTTTTTTCAGAATTTAGGAAGTAATATAATATTAACGACTGATCGAAAAATTTATGAGAACATTTGGATCGATTGGATTTTGTCCAGAGCCTAATACGATTGATTGAATGATTTATTGAAGAAAAAAGTGATTGATTGGTTTTTCCTCAGAATTTTTGAAGAACATAATATAAACAATCGATCGAAAAAATTTATGAGAATATTTTGATCGATCGCATTTTGTCCAGAGCCTAATACGATCGATCGAACGATTTATTGAAGAAAAAAGTGATTGATCGGTTTTTTCCCAGAATTTTTGAAGAACATAATATAAACGATCGATCGAAAAAATTTACTCTGTTTATATTGATCGATCGTATTTTGTCCAGAGCCTAATACGATCGATCGAAAAAATTATTGAAGAAAAAAGTGATTGATCGGTTTTTTCCAATAATTTTTGAAGAACATAATATAAACGATCGATTGAAAAAATTTACTCTGTTTATATTGATCGATCGCATTTTGTCCAGAGCCTAATACGATCGATCGAAAAAATTATTGAAGAAAAAAGTGATTGATCGGTTTTTTCCAAGAATTTTTGAAGAACATAATATAAACGATCGATCGAAAAAATTTACTCTGTTTATATTGATCGATCGTATTTTTTCCAGAGCCTAATACGATCGATCGAAATATTTATTGAAGAAAAAAGTGATTGATCGGTTTTTTCCCAGAATTTTTTAAGAACATAATTTAGGAGTGGTTTATTGAACTTAGAAACAGAGGAAGCATACACATGGCTGCTACAAACATTCCACAAAGGAATGAACAATAAATCGCCTATTTCAGTCGTAACCGATGGGGACAAGGCAATGCACAATGCTATCAAGACAGTTTTCCCAAATGCAAGCCATAGACTTTGTTCATGGCATTTGGCACGGAATGCCACCACAAATATCACAAATAAGGCAGTCATTCGTGCATTTACTAAATGCATGCATGACATCCAAACAAATTCTTTTGTAAAATGAATGGGCACTCTTTCATCTGTCGGATTCA
>BKZX01019766.1:5861-16568 GCA_014362285.1 Fagus crenata
ATATTCCACTTCACTAAATGGACTGAATGAGAGTCCCCCCACCCACTCCATAGAAAGTTTCTTTGAATCTGTTCAATCTTAGCAGCTACCCCAGCCGGCAAATGGAAAAAAGAAAGAAAATAGGTTGGTAAGTTTGAGAGCGTACTCTTGAGTAAAGTGAGCTTACCCCCTTTAGATAGATATAATCGTTTCCACCCCGCTAACCGCCTCTCCATCTTCTCAAAGATCGGATCCCATATACTTACAGAGTTGAATCTGGCCCCCAAAGGCAACCCCAAGTATGTCATGGGTAATGCTGAAACTTTATAGCTCAGAATTTCTACTAAGTCCCCAATATGAGGGACATTCTCCACAGGAACCATTTCGGACTTACTCAAGTTAATTTTCAGCCCCAAAACAGTCTCAAACCACGAGAACACAGCATGAAGATACTCTAATTGATGCTGGTCAACATTACAGAACAAAAGAGTATCATCCGCAAATAATAAGTGTGATATCATCATAGGGGTTCGATCAGCCGGACCCACTGAGAAGCTTGAAATATATCCCCCACCAATAGCACGGTCCATCAGACGACTTAAAGTTTCCATAACCAAGATGAACAACAACGAAGAGAGAGGGTCACCTTGACGAAGCCCTCTCGAGCTCGCAAAGAAACCTTGTGGGCATCCGTTGATAATAATAGAAAATTTCACAGTAGATATATAAAATTGTATCCAGTTGCACCATTGCCCCAAGAACCCACATCGTCTCAGCAAATAAAGTAGAAAATCCAAACTTACATGGTCATATGCCTTCTCAATGTCCAACTTACATAAGACCCCCGGTTGGCCTTGCTTCAAGCGACTATCCAATACTTCATTGGCAATAAGAACAGAATCAAGAATTTGTCTATCTTGAATAAAAGCATTTTGGGAGGTTGAAATCAATTTTGGCAGCACTGATTTCAGACGATTTGCCAAGACCTTTGAGACAATTTTATACACCCCTCCAACTAAGCTGATGGGCCTAAAGTCCTTCATCTTTACTGCCTCTGTTTTTTTTGGGATAAGAGTCAAGAACGTTGCGTTAAGCTTGTCGCAAAGGTTCCCCTGGCATGAAAATACCTGATAACTTCCATAATATCGCAGCGAATGATATCCCAACATACTTGGAAAAATGCCATTGGAAATCCATCGGGCCCAGGTGCTTTATCTCCATTAAAACCTTTGATGACTCCCATAACCTCTTTTTCATCAAATGGTCTGACCAGCTAGCCAGCATCATCATCAGAGAGAGTTGGAAAGTTAAGTCTATCCAAGTTCGGCCTCTAGCCCACCTCATCCGTATATAACCCAGTATAAAACTAGGTAATAGCCTCACAAATAGCAGTCTGGTCCATAGATAGATCCCCATCAATCAAAGAGTAGATATGGAATTCTTTTTGCGGTTAGAGTTGGCCATTCGATGGAAAAATCGAGTATTTCTGTCTCCCTCTTTTAACCACAACACTCTTGACTTTTGGCGCCAACTAATCTCATCAAGAAGAATGGTTTTCTCTAACTCCGTCACAAGATTCTCCTTGCGAAGTTTCTCATCCGAAGTTAATATACGACTCTCGGCTGCTTTGTCAATCTCATAAAGTTCATATAATAAATGATTTTTCTTAATCCCCACGTTACCAAAGCTCTCAGCATTCCACTTCTTGAGATCAGCTTTAAGGGCCTTGAGTTTATTGGCGAGTATATAATTAGGATACCCATCGAATTGATAAGATAACCACCATTGTCTAACTCTATCCACAAACCCATCAGCTTTGAACCACATCTTTTCAAAGCGGAACAGCCGTCTGCATTTCTGGAGTGGACCACACTCCAAGAGGATTGGGAAGTGATCCGACAGCAGGTGAGGCATACGCCGTTGAATGATTGAAGGGAAGTGATCCTCCCAGTCAAGCGAGAATAAAAATCTATCAATGCGGGACCTAGTTTCCACATCTCTACTGTTTGTCCAGGTAAAAGTACCACCTTCTAACTGAGGATCTATCAACCCAAGAGCATCAATAAAATCTAAGAACCCTTACATGGCTGTAGAAAGACAATGTCCACCTGACCTTTCCGATGGAAATCGAACCACATTAAAATTGCCCCCAATGCACCAGGGGGACCCCCACCAGCTATATAGACCAGCCAACTCCTCCCACATCAATAATCTATCGCTATCAGTTTGAGGGCCATAAACCCCTATAAAAATCCATTCCTGCCTAGTAAGGACAAATTGAAACTTACATGAAACCGAGAAGTTGCCCACTGTATCCTCCAGCTTCTCTATCACCCTAGTATCCCACATTACCAGGATACCCCCTAAGGCCCCATTCGAGCCACAATAAAGCCAGTCTACAGGATGAGAACCCTACAGACTACGCACCAGACTTCTTGTAATTAATTCCAGCTTTGTCTCTTGAAGGCAAATCACATTTTCCCCCCAAAGGTTAAGAAGGTGATAAACACAGAGACGTTTGTCCTTGTCATTCAACCCCCTTACATTTCAAGAAAAAATCTTTAACTGCATAAATACAATGGCATACCCCTCTCTCTTTGGCCCCTGTTCTTATCAGACCTACCCTCATAATTGATCGAACTAACAAGATTCTTTAACTCCCTACTTCCTTTTCCCTCAGATTTCATAGCTTTCTTCCCTGTATCATTCATGCCAATCTTTTGTTTTCTTCTTTCTTCAATGTCTTGCAAAATTTTCATTAATTCCTCCTCATAGCCTTCAAAAGAAGCTCCCAACACAAGTCTAAATTCAGTGAGTATTTCGAGGACCCATTTAGATAAGGCTCGTCACAATTACCAAGTTTCGGAGCTGTAGAAACCCATGTGATGTCCCCAATTGGCTCTGCCAAAGCCAATGGAGCCACTTCCAGTGGTTCCTCCTCCATACCCCAGCACACCAACTCTTTACCCACATCAGATGGAACCGCATCTTCCCACACACGGTCACATCATCCTTCTCCCCTTCCTCTTCATGCCATGATTCGACCTCTTGTTGCTCTGAAGGAGACCCCGAATCGATTCCCGGAGTCGTATCGCTATCGTGATCCATCTTTTGCTATCCGGAAACCTCTTCATCCACACTAGGAACAGATCTGAGGAGAGAAAAGAGGTATCGTGACCCGTCGACCATCCCAGAGCTCCAACATCCAGTCCAATGATGAACCCCAGGTACGATCGACGCACACAGCTGCCATCGCTTCGCGAAATAGAGCCCTTATCTCCACTCGAGGCTTAGGATTAGGTGAGATAAGGACTAAAGCTGACTCGGGATCTAATCCAAACGCCAAGTCTGCCTCGGATTGGTTTGAAAGTGGGTCACCTGAATCGTGACTTGCCCCGGGTTGGTGTCCCACAAGTGAATCTCCAGATTTCTTGTTGCCCGAGAGCTCGTTGTGGTGTCCCACAAGCGAAGCTTCGAGAGTCGCTGTTCTCGGTATCGTCGACGAGGACCCATGAACAGGTTGAAAAGTCTTTGTGTTTGAAGGCTTAGAAATGGGTTGCCAGACCCGTGTGGGTTGTTTATTAACGTGCCCAAGTGGATACACGATTTTTTTAAAATCTAGTTGACCAGCTTTCTCCTTCACTGGGGGTTTGGACGTGTCTTGTAAAACTTGGGCCCGAGCCACGTTCCAAACTCCTGTTGGCCCATAAACCAAATCCAGCTTAATACTTAATTCCACCCTGGCATTGACTTTCGTTTCTGGTGTTTGTAACGTAGTATTAATGCCAATTGCATTGTTTACGGCAATAGATACTTGTTTTTTGAAATTGGTATCTTCTTGCACCATTTGCGGCTCATGACTCTCCTTTCCTTTATTGTTACCAACACCTCCCACCTCTGCCCTACGTCGGAAGTTTGTGTTCCAAAAGCCCTTGCACTGCTTTGAGAAATCAACCCATCCTTGCCATTCCACCCCCGCAAGCACACGAAGCACCCCCTGATGAGAGCCACTATGGAATTCTGAAAGTTCTAAGAAACTTCCATTTTGATTTGTTCGACGAATGGCATGAATCGCTTTATACCCATCACAACGATGCTGAACAAATTCACCATCCTTTTTATGTATCATAGCCTTCTCAATGCAATCACCCAACCACTCCAAGTCTTTTTGCCCTAACCATAATTTGCCCATGGTTTTCCTAAATTTTCTCTCCATAATACAAATGGGATAGTTGCGACTCCCAACCAGCAAGAATGAGAAAAACTTATTATCTATCTGTATCATATTGGCATGGGACCCCTGTTTTGGTGGTATCGGTATTGGGTTATGGTTTTTGTTTGGCACAGGTATCTATTTAGAGGTTTGGGTAGCAGACTTTTTTGGCTCTGGTTTAGTAGGATCAGTTGCTAGTGGAAATGGTTGTCTAATGGGTTTAGCAGGTGGGGACCATCCGAAGGGAAATAGTCCATGGTGTGGTTGGTAAAATTGGTTAGATGAAGGGAAGGCTAAAGGTAACTGTATCGGTTGATGGGGATAGGAGAATATTTGTTGATATGGAAGTGGTGTTGGCAGGGGTGGTGGTGGAGGGAGGGAGAATGGTGGATGGGGTATAGGGGGAGGGGGCTTGGGAGCGCTCATCTCACATCTTTTAACATTTATCCTTAATAAGATGTCTATGTATCCAAGCCACCCACAAAGAGCCCGATTGAGTAAAAAGGCTCCAAATGTGTTTAAGAACAGCATAAAACAATTTGAAATTTAAGTCAACAAATGAGGAAGAAGCAATTGAAATTTTGATTACCATAAACATTTCAGACTGTACATGAATATTCAGTAACACAACAACCACTACCTCGCCACAATAGCTTCCACAAACCTAAATGAGTATGAGATGGTGAAGAAATGTATTTATGGCGTGTTTAGTTTTAGGTAATTTATCAAAAACAAATTACTTGTCAGTTGCCCAAAACTCATGAAAGCCAAGAGGAAAATTCAAGTGCTTCGGGACTTCAAGTCTTTTACAACTTTCTGATCTTCATCTAAGTTTTTCTTCCCCCTGAACTCTCTATCCAGAAAAGCATGCTCACGTTTCTCATAATTCTTGATATCATCACTAAGACCATCATTCCGGCCATTTCTCACATCATCACTCCCTTCAATCTTTTGCTCATTGAATTCATGTAGATATCCCAAAAGCAGCTCTTAATGTTTCCATTTGCTTCTCTTTTCTAGCAGCAACTTGGTGGGTCTGTGTATCTGAATATCTGATGAATATGCAAGAAGAAAAACTTATAAAGAAAATTGTCCATCTTCCAAAGATTAGTAAACATGAATATTAAAAATAATGGTAGGAAGTCCATTTAAAAAAAAAAAAAGAGGCAAAACCAACCACTTCTCCAGACATTTTCTTTTATTTTGCATAATGATTATGCTATTCAATGGATGTGATCCCTCTTCCTCAACTAAAAGTATCTTGTAACAATATTTGCAATTTACAAATATAGATGCACCCAGCATCATACTATGATTAGTAAACATAAAAAGTGTCATAGTAAACCATGGCCCAAAACTGATCTCTTGGTAGTTACATAGTTTCATATTTAAGAACAGTAAGCACTAATTAAAGGGCCTATTGCACATAACTATGCTCAATATAATGAACTCCTGTAGTTACAACTACAAGTCAACAGATTGCTCCATTCAAAGATCTCGTAAATGGAAATAACAACAGAAACACATTGAAATTTTTTTTTTTTTTTTGATAAGTAGAAACACATTCAAACATAAAATATAAAGTAAACAAATCAAAATTTTCCAAAGAAGAAAAGGTTGTAAGTACTAAGAAACAAAATTCCTGAAGTATATGCCAACTCGAAGTTTTTTTTTTTTTTTTTTTTAATGAATAATAAATTCATTAAAAAAGAGAATGTATACTAGGAGTATACTACAAGTTATGGAGCTCATAAAGAACAAAGCTCAAGAAATTGAAAAAGAGAAGTACATGAAAACAAACCCCACCCAACTACCCAATCCAATAGAGAGCGTAAGAAAAATAGTTTAATCTCGACATAAGACCGCTCACAATCCTCAAAACTACGCCCATTACGCCCTCGCCAAATGCACCACATCAAACAGTGCAGCACAGCCCGCCAAAACAGTGCGGTACAGTTTAAGCTAGAGCACAATGACACATGCTACAACAACATTTTAGGTTTGACATTGTACCAAGCCTATCTAATCAGTCTTTTATTACTATCAAAATGACATTAAAAAAAAAAAAAATACCACAAATCAATGAAAAACAAATAAACCAGTAATAATAACAATTAAAAAAAAAAAAACCACAAATGATAGAAATTACTTATTATCAGTGGCCACTATGGCACCGGATCCACCGCTTTCCTGTGAAGTAGCGGCAACTTCCAACGTTTTCCGGGCCTCCTCGAGCTTGTCAGCAATCTCAGCATCCGTGAAACCTTGATCAGCAAGCGTGTCCCCGAGTACGACGAGCTTGAGTTTAATCTGACGCTTGCGGTCGTGCTCGAGGATTTCCTTGTTGGGTTTCTTAGAAACACCTGTTGTGCCCTGGTTTTCCTCGAATCCCTTGGTGTTCTCAGCAACCCTCCCAGTCCTAGACTTAATGAAGAACTTGTTGTTCTGTATGTACCCATTGGTCCCGGAACCCCTCGGAGTCTGTAACCCTGTTCCGTTGTACATCTTTCCCTTCTACACTCTAAAGCAATCAAAATCCAAAAGAAACTCACAAAGACAAAGTAAAAATCAAATTGAGAAACCTAATATAGGGAAGTCTTGGGGTTATATACTATAACCCCTGAACCAGCCCACATAATGAGCTCGTGTGAGTCGGTTAGAACTCTTTTTAATTGACAAAATTCTACTTCTATTTGAAGTAGTTTGCGTCTCCTTCTAGAGAAGTTATGCGGCAATGTTAATATATAAAGAGCAATACTACCGATATAATAATTTCACAATAATATTAAATTGTTAGAATTTTATTAGATTTTATTTGGGGCCATCACTTACTGCACTTTATTATTACCATTTACAACTCGACACTTCAATATTATTGTGAAAATGTTATGTCTATAGCTTTATTGATATATAAAACGAGAGGTTTGTGAGTAGTTGTCGCAAGCTTAAGAGAAAAAGCATAGTGCCGCAATATTAAGAAAGCAATCCGCAATTGTTTTACATGATTGAGATTGGAAGTTAAAAGTTCACTTTTAATCTAAAGCCTAAAAAAATAATTTAACTTTTTTTAATTTTTTAGATGGAATTTACCGATATGTAAGTAAAATTAATGTTATATTAAAAAGAGTTACTAGGTAATTAAAAATAAATAAATAAATTATTAGGTTTTAAGCAAAGTTACCATCAAAATGATGGAATTACTATTCAATTATTCAATGTGAATGCAGTTACTAGGTTTTTATGTAATGTTACTATCATTTATAATATTGTTATTAGTGATGAACCTAAAAATTTTGTTAAGAAAATTCATTAAAAAACTTGAATATATCAACATCACAAAAAATAAAAACATGGAAGGTTTTTAGAGGGATTTTTGCTTTGATCTACCCTTCCCAATTCTCGCCGAAGCTGCAAAACACTCTTCCCAAGTCTTGTCGGAATTGCGTTTGCTTCGTGAGAAAGACGTAGAGGAAGAGACTTCCACTTAGAAAGAACAACGAGAACAAAAGTGAAGAAAATAAAGCAAAAGGACAAAGAGCAAAGAGTTTGGTTTAAAAATAAATAAATAAAACAACTAAGTTGACTAAGTTACCGAGTCTTCTATTTAAAAACACTCTAGCTTGATACTTTTGTTTTTTTAGATGTTAGCTCGATACTATTTTGCCTAATGAATTGATAATCCAATGTGGATCTTTTTTTAAGTACATTTTAGTTGAAATTGGGTTTTGACTAAGCTAATATGAATGCTCTAATGTAAGTAAATTTAGGATATATATATATATATATATTTTTAAATTTAATTGAACGAAATATGATTTGAATAACTAAATAAATTGGTCATTCAATAATACATTTTGCAATTAGTTTTTTTTTTTTTTAAATAATTATCACAAGTTACAGAACACACACACAAAAATACATTACGCTTTAAATTAATGTATAATAGAAAACATAAGAATAATTACACTTTACCCACTTGTGGTTTGGGTGAAGTGTAATTATCCCTAAAAATATAATACACTTGTATGAACAAATTTGGAAATAAACAATTTTTACAATTTTCTATAGCAAACCAGTCAAATTAATCTATATTTAATTATTATTTTTTTAAAGAAAAATTATATTTGAAACCCTATATAGCTCAGGGGATTTAACAAATTAAACTTTATAGTTCGTGATTAACAATTTCTACATAAATTTTATGTTCTGGCTCTTTTCTCCTTCCCTCCCTTTATTTTTTTCTTTCTTTGTTTTCCCACCACACACATTCACAAATCCCCGCCCCTCCTTAATGCTATGTTTGGATGGAGGGGAATGAATGGGGGGAGTAAAGGGAAAGGGAGGGGAGAGGTTTAATGAACCTTGTTTGGGATTTTTTTTTTTATTATTATTATTTTTAAAGTGGGAGAGAGAAGGATTTTATGGGATTAAAAGAGGTAAAATACCCATCCAAACCCCTAATTTTTAATTCTCCCAAATTTGAGTCATTTGGAGGGAGTGGTTCCACTTATTTTAAAAAGTTTTAAATTGTCAAGTTTACCCTTATGATGCAAACTTATGTTTATTTCTTTAAAATTAGTAAATGAGGACCATAATGGTCAATTTATATAATCATGTCACTCCCTTTCTTCTCTTCCTACAACATCCAAACAAACGGGAGAGATATTTCATTATCCTTTTCTGTACCTAATTTTTAAAACATTCAAACAATGGGTAATTTTTCCCCTTTCCACTTCCCAGTTCTCCTTCATTCTCTCTTTCCCCTCACTTTTTTCTTTCTTTCTTTTTTTTCTCCTCACCACACGTCCCTTTAATTTATTTTTCTTGCTCTCCACTGAGCAGTGCTACAGGGAGCCTGGTTTTTTTGCTGGGTATTAGTTGCTCAATTTTTTGGATAATTTTGTAAATTCACAATTTTTTTTTTTTTTTTTTTTTTTTCTCGTTTACTAAAATGAATCTGGGTATGAATTTTTGGTTTTGATACTGCAAAATGGTGTTGTTTTTGGTATGTTTGGGTATGAATTTGTGGTGTTGATAATTCAAAAATGTGGCGTCTTTAGGCTGTTTTGGTTTTGATTATTACTGTTTTGATGTTCCTAGAAATGGGTTTGAAATCTTGTGGTAAAATGTTCATGAGTTTTTGGTTTTTATTTTTCTGGTATATATTTTTTTTTCATGCTTTGTAGCTTGTTGGTGTACATCTTCTTGTGATTTTTCACTGATTTCTTTTTCTTTTTTTTTGTTGGATGATACAGTGAAATTTTTAGTTTTTATTGAGAATTTTGTTGTTGTAATTTTTGTTTTCTCGCTAAAACAATGGAGGAACATAGAGAACAATGAGAAATAGAGTGAAAATTATGGTAGTTGGGAGCATTAATTGCTCCAGTCAATTAGTCCCACCAACTTTAGCAGAATGAGAATCCAAATTTTTTTGAATTATGATTTCAACTTTAGAAATGAGAATTTACAAAATGAATTTTCTTAAAATGTATTTTACATTTGCCAAAATCTCAACCCACACCTCAACTTTTTATTTAGAATGCATTTTATGCATAGAAATCCAAAAAATCTGGTTTCAGTAGAAAATACAAACACCCCCTTAAACTTGATCATTACGACATGAAACTAGTGGTGCCATTTTCCAGTTCTTTTGAAATCATTGGACTACATCTTCGCATAAAGCAATTTGAAATTTAAGTCAACAAATAAGGAAGAAGCAATTGAAATTTTGATTACCATAAATTATTCAGACTGTACATAAATATTCAATAACACAACAACTACTACCTCGCCACAATAGTTTCCACTAGGCCTAAATGACTCTGAGATGGTGAAGAAATGTATTTATGGCGTGTTTAGTTTTAGGTAATCCATCAAAAACAAATTACTTGTCAGTTGCCCAAAACCCATGAAAGCCAAGAGGAAAATTCAGGTGCCTCGGGACTTCAAGTCTTGCAATAAGTGCATCTTCTTCTCCAATCCTCTTGGGATCCAGAATTACAAGATAGCACCTTTGTATTGAAACAGCATACTGCAAAAAATAGAGACTAACAATAAGCCCAACCAATATAAATCTATAATGAAATATATATAAAGTCACCAAGAACTATCACTCTTATGAGAGGCTTCAAGCCGAAAATTCTTAATTAGGGGTATTTGCCAATTTGAAAAACCAGTAAAATTGATTCAGTTATGATACAACTATACAAGGTGAACAAAAAATAAAATCAGTTTACTTTTGAATTGATTAATATTTTATTTAATTTGCCTAAAATCACAATAAAACCCCTTTTTTTTTTTTTATAATTAAAATGTAGTTTATAAAATTGTCGAAATTAAAACTAATTTCTAGTGGGAATATAAATATATGTGTGTGAAAACACACTAAAATTTAAAAATTGAATTTTTGAGAGAGTGTATTTAAAAGAACCAAGCCTAACACTTCATATTTATATAGAATAAATCTAATCTAGTCCCATTTGAAACCACTTTTTGCATCAAAAGTTTGCCAAACT
>BKZX01019770.1:0-12853 GCA_014362285.1 Fagus crenata
TTCAAATAAAAATTAATAATAAAAAAGAACCTTGGTCTTTTACGATTCTGTCTTTCATTGGATTTTCTTACTTGTAGGCATGATCAGAATATTCAAAATTAATAAGCTTTGGCTGCTCCTGTATCGGAATATTCAAAATTAATAAGCTTTTGCTTGAGCCATCATTTAACAAAAGCATAAGCAGTTCTCAGCCCCAGTTGAAGTTCAACGTTGATGATGTAATTAATATGCTCTACCGCCTTAATCAGATTGGAGTTGTATAAAAGTTGCTAGGTTGATCCCAATTCAACTACCCACTTTTTGGAGTGTAAATAGACCATGGTCTGTAGCCTATAACCCAAACCCTCACAGACCTGTTGGCATGCCGAGTTGGCATAGTGCTCAGCCCCTACGATCCAGTAGATGGAAGATTCAGTTGAGGATAAGAAACATCAAATTGTAGCTCAACGACAGAGTGGACCCAGAGAAACGGCCCCGAAAACAAACTGAGAGGCAGAAATGATTTATTTGCTTTGTAAAACACTAGTGTTCTTCTGCTGACACTTTAGCTGTTGTATTGTGTACTGAGTTATGTTGATTTGTTTCAATCAATAAAACTCATCTTATGTGTTTTAAGTTTTTCCTTTACATCTAATTTCTTGTATGTTATGATTTGTTTTTCTATATAATGCCATCTTTAGACTCAAATCTTAATTTGGAGATTCAGTTTTCTTTTGGTTGGGTATCATTGGTATGGAACCAACTTATTCAATGAAAACAGCAAATAGTGAGTTTGGCTCTGGTTTGAAGGGCTCTCATGGTGATGGGTTTAATTTGAGTTTGTCACCAAACGTTTATCCCCATGGAAGCCTTTGAATATGATAACTCATTAGATACAACAAAATATTCACCATCCAAGAAAATGACATCTTAATCTAAAAAATTTTTATTTCAAGAGTGTACAGGTAACTATTTATTCTTCTTCTTCTTTTCTCATAAGGTGCTTTTCTATTAGCTTTTTCATATTATCTAAGAAGTAGAAAAATGTAGTTCTGTAATTATCTTTACGATTTTTTATATTATTACTATAAAAAATTGATCAGCATCACCCTACCATGGTTATCTGAGTTTAAAATCATTACAGGTGTTAAGTGGTCTAGTCCAAGCTTTCTTTTTCTATATTGCTCATATTTATAATGGTCTTACATACAATGTTCCATTAAAATAATGGTCTTATATCCAGTGTATGGAAAAACTCTCTAGAATATTCAATATGTTGTACTCCTTAATAATGGTCCTATAATTGAAATTTTTTATTTCTCAAGTATGTTTTTTCTATTTTCTCCCCTTTGTCCTGAATTTACCTAGTTTGTAAAACTACTTATGCAGTCTAAACCTAGTGGAGAAGAAATGTTTTCTGGTGCAAGATAGCAGATTGAAGAAGCTCCATAGGCAGAATGGCAAAGCTTAATATGACATCAGATCGATATTTGAAGTACAACAAAGCTCCCTTTCTCTCTCCTCTCTGAAGCTTTGTCCTCGTTTACAAAGCCTTACACTCAATCCAAAGATTCTCTCTCCTCGCTGAACCTTTGTCCTTGTTTACAAAGCCTTACACTCAATCCAAAAACGCAATAGTTGAGGCTTCAGTCAACATTGTGAATGTAACATACTAACATCATGTCATGGATGTCAAGAAGAAACAATCTCAGTTGGTGAAACTAAAATTCAAGTGTTGTTGGTTCTGTTTCAAGAGTGTATGCAACAAATTGCTTGTCGTTGGATCCACAATCATCAAGCAAATTATTGACACAGGTCTGTCTCTCTTTAAGTCATAAAGAAAAACTTTTATTACTTTTCCCAAATACATTATTAGATTTATTAAATTGTAGTTTCTTGAATTTGCTAATTGCCTGCAGTTTGGAGGATTTTACTACCAAGAATATGAGATTCCACAGTCACCAGGCTTATACCCGAAATATGAACTTATACTACCCAGAACTGAGATTCCATGTTGGTTCAACCATCAAAGTTTTGGAAATTCCATATCATTCTGGGTTGGTCATGATTTTCCAGCAATTCTTTTCTGTGTTGTTTTTGGACCAGAGGAACAGATAGGTAATGGTTTCATTCCTGCATTTCACCTTAGATTCATCATCAAATCTCGCGAAAAGACGGTAGATCTTTTGGCAAACGTAATTGATGGGAAAAGCAATTCTAATCATATGTGGATTTCTTTTGCACCTTATCGGGAATTCCAAGAGACATTGGATGACTTAAATCTACATGATCAGAATCAAGTTGAAATTGTATTTAGAACCACTTCTTCGTATGATCCACCAAAAATTACACCTACCATAAAAAGGAGTGGTGTCCATGTAAAATGCATTTGTCCTCCTCAGAAATTTGGTGAATCAAACATGCACCACCAATGTCACTCCACTAACACTCTCCTGCCTTTACTACCTCCTCTATTCTCCAGTTCTTATGGTTCAGACATGGATTACAAGAGTTCCAACAATGTAAAAGTTTCAAGGATTTCATCGGAAATGACAAATAACGAGTTTGACTCTAGTTTAAAAGGCCTTCATGGTGATGACTCGGATGTAAGAGAATGTCAGCGGCAGCCACCTCTAGTCCCTGTTGACATTAGGCACCTTTTGTTGCCATCTGATGTGGGGCTTCCAATGGATATGTCAAATGGATCCGACTTAGGCTTAGGCCGATTGATATTTGAATCAACCATTAGAGATGGGTATGATTTGGGTTCATCTTCAATGACTGATACCTCTGGAAGCAGTGATTCTGACCTCAATTCTTATCCACCATCGAAGAAAATGAGGACATCTTGATCACTTCAAAGAAATAAGCCTTCATCTGGAAATTATATTGAAAATGTTTTCTTCTCGGTTGTTTCCGTTTGATGTAACGTATGACACCTTATTTAGTGCAATTTTTCATTGGTATCTTTTGTTGCCCTTGTCAGGTTCTTCTATTAATTTGGACAAGAGAAGAAATTCTAGTAACTTATGGACTTAATCTACTGAGCAAAAGATATTTAAAACATAAGATCCGTGCTACATCTTGTATGTGTTCTTTACCTTAGTTTTCTTGGCCAAAAAATAAGTAGGTGTTTGTTGAGATTCTGATTTTCCGTTATTTTAAACCTGATAGATCCATGCTATGTCTTACTGGAAAAAGAACAGGACATAATAAGTTTCGTCATAAGACTACTCAAGCAGCTTATTGCTGCAAATTTGTGAGTGATTGCCAAAGGCAGGTGATTTGCAGCTGAAAGAATTGGGATTACTATAAGTTTGTTCATAAGGCTACTCAAGTAGCAAAACCAATAATTTTGGTTGTTGCAAGTTCTAGAATGTTGAAATTATTAAAGTTTATGTTTTGTACCTATTGCGAAACAATCTATAATATATAAACTAAAACCTGAAGCTGAGAGAAAGTTTTTAAGCTTCTTCAAAACCTGCCACATCAGACTTACTCTTTCCTTATAATTCCATTTCAACTCAGCTCCACTCAATTTTTATCCCTTTTTTTAATTCCTTCTCTTTCATGTTTGTCCAATCTCTTTTCTCTCTCTCTAGACTCCTCATCTCCCAGCTATCTCTAGACTCCTCATCTCCTAGCTAATTAACGTTTCCTTCTTCTTTTTTCATTAAATACAGACTCCTCCTCTAACGCTATGTTTAACGGTTCTTCCTCTCCTCATTTAATCTAATTGATTATTAATTCAGTCCTTTTAATTTCCATCTTTCTTAACTTTCTTTCTTCTTCAGATGCTTAAACCGTTTCAAACATGTGAAACTACCATCAAGACACCCAAATTCCCTTATGCCTCTGAGGCTCTGACTCTCTCTATCCCCATGGAACCCTCCATCAAAATCATCTCTCTTTCATTTAATGGTTGGGTGTCTACTAAATCATTCAAATTCCACCCACAGGTGCCTATATATCTTTGTAGAGAATCTGCTACTGCAATTTATTGTTTAGGAGCTGTTCATTTTATTTATTTTGGTCAAATGTGGAACCCAAACGCATGGAAGCAGGTTAGTTGTTGGAGTATTATGTTTGTTTACATTATGTTTTCGTGTTCTATTTTTAAATTTGGGTGAATGTAAGCCTTAGTAAATTTAATTGTTGGAGTATTACGTCTGTTCAGACTTCCTAAGGTGTGTTTGCTGTTTTTCTTTATTGATTTTTGTTATTGTTGCATGCCATGTGTTTGGTTAAATTCCTTTGTCCTTTTAAACATGTGATTTGTTAGTCTCTGTTACTTTTGGTTTTGATTACATTGAATCTCAATCATAGTTTTCAATTCTTTTTTATTTTTTTCAGGTGTTTAATCTCTCGAACCCACCCAACCCCTTTGGCATGAGGTTGCCTCACAGGCTCCTCTAAGTAATCTTTCTAGAGACCAGTTTTTCATCTATTCACCTTAACAAATTAATTTTATTCATGTGTCATATTTTTACCGACAGAAACATTCTCCTAGCCAATAAATGGAAATCTTCAATACACCTTCTATAGTCCTCCAAGAAGGAAAAAGGCTCCAGGCTCTTTATAGATTTTGTAATTAGCAAGTACTTCATGATTTTGAAGCTCCTTAGTGCTAACTATTAAATGTTACCCTTTACTGGTTTATCAAATATTTTCTATTATATTCACGAAATACTTGGAATTATGATTTCTATATATAAGCATGTCATTACTTTATGGTGTTTGTAGATTGTATATGTGGGTCTCAACTTTGTTGTGTATGAATCTTTGAAAGAACGGTTGATTAGAACTAAACCTTACACAAGAATTTGTATTTTATGGTTGTTTCATTATTTCCTAGCATGAATATATTATAATTTTTTACATTTCAATATTTTGAAATGAAAAAAACGTAATGTTATCTTAGTTGCACTCAGATTTATAACAAGTTTGGTGTTTGTGTATGAGATCTAAGACAATAACTTCAATTTCAAATGAGTTTATTGGTATGAATTTAATTTAATGTACTTTTTGATATTTTGGTATTATTTGGTTTTGGTTTTTGACGAAATACTAAATGTAAGCTATGATTTGTTACTGTATGGAATGGTCTTGGAATTGTTGTATTTAGCAATATTAGAGTGGGTTAACCATGTTACATACTCCAAGTCTCCAAGCTATTTTTTCATCTTTTATCCCAACTTTAGATTTTTCACTTACAAATCTTTTTTGTGTAATTTCGTTCTTACTTAAAGTCAAATTGGATAAAATCAATTACAAATTGAATTCAAATAAAAAATTAATTACATAACCGCGCGTCGCGCGGGTTTGCGACTAGTTTAATTAGAAGGGGGAGTCGTAGATTAGTTTATTTATTTATGTTTTTTATTCTATTTGCTACTCTTTTTTTTTTTTTTTTTTGGTATTAGAAAGCATATGACATGTCTTGTTGATTGTTTACTCATGGATATTTATTTGAATTTGTATTAGCTCATGTTTAATTTGTTAAGTTGCTAGTTTCATTGTGTGCTCTTTTCCTATTTTACTAAATTAATTGAAAAAGTTGAGTCAGATTTGCATCCCATGCAATCTGTGTTTTTGGGGTCTGATCGTAGTTATAATAGATACTGGCTTTTCTTGGGCCCTTGTGGTGCATATGATCCAGGCCATAGGAGGGTTTATTTTGAATCTTCTGAAAATGGTTACTGGGAGGTGATTGGTACCATAGAGGTACTCTTCTGAGCCTTTGTTTTGATGTGCAGCCCTTGCTTGTGAATTATATTTATTAGATGTATTTAAGGCCAAATTGCATAATCACCCCTAGGGTTTGGGTCGTTTGCAAGCAGATCAAATCACCCTGTGAACTTTCAAAAAGTTTGTTTTTAAACATGAATTTCGTCATTTAAAAAAAAAAAAAAAAGTTTAGGGACGAAAAATGAACTTTCCATAGTTCAAGAATGAGAACTTCATGCAAAGCTTAGGGACAAAAATAATAGTTTAGCCTTTATCTATCAAAAATAAATAAATAAATAAATAGTTTAACCTTTATTTTTCTATATTTTGTTTTGGCCTAAGGAAATTAGAACACTTAATGAGGTGCAGATAGGATTGATGGAAGTGTTGAGAAACACAGGCTTGAGGAATTGATGTGTGCATGGAGAACCAGAGTGACCATATAGAGTAGTGCTTTGGGACTCTTGTGGTTGATTTTATACCTATCAACAGATCAACTATAAGGCCTAACTTCTACGATTCTGTAAGATAGTTATGGAATCTGCCATGCTTTATGGTGCCATTAGTTTGATTGTTGAGATGCATATTCATATGATTGATGGAAGAATACATCTCTAAATAGGCTGGAACAGTGAGAGTATTTGTGCTGCCAATCTTGACAAGCTGGGATTCTCAGCCAACTACAGATAATTAGGATGACGCTTAATTGTATTTGGGCTTACAACTTTTCGTGTATTTAAGTGAATGGTAAATTCGACAAATATTGTCCCAATGTAACATGACCTACATCTTACACACCACAGTTTGATTTTGGGAGTTCTGCTGACTTCCTGTCCATGTTGTAAAACTACACTTGTGTCTGTGACCACATATTGTGGATATTTTCTATATATGTCTTCATCAAATAAAATACCTTTACTTGTTTTATTAGAGAATATGGATGATGTATAGCATTCACTTTATGTGCAGTCAGCCATGCCTGAAGAAGCGTTGATGGGTGCTTGGACAAAGTCTGCTCATAAGCTATGGGTCAAATGGCTCCGACACACCTCATCTATGGCAGACCTATTGCAGGTTTTTTCCCCTTCAAATTCTCTTTGTAGTTATATCTTACTTTGCAATAAGTAGCAAGAGTAGTTTCTGGGTGTAAATCTTACAGGTTCTTTACCGAACTGCACATGTTTATTCACTCTACTTCATAATTCTCACAGGTTTTTGCTGATTTTGTTGGTGCCATCATTGAAGACTGGTTGAATGAATGCAATGTTCAGCAAGTTTCCTAAAATCTTGTTGAAAAGACCATTGCATCCTTTGCATCTATGCCCCAAACATCATCTGTGGTTGCACTTTTGTTGGTCAAATTGAATGCCTTAATTGCTCCCTACTTGGAAAGAGTTCATTATCGAAAGAAGCAAGAAATCAGTACCAAAGATAAAGGTCTTCTGTATTTGTCATATTATATGCATGTTCTTTAAAACATCATAAATTTCAACTCATGGGGCTTTCTGATTTGTTTATCAATATTTGCTGAATTGATTTTGGCTTAACTCCTTTCTTTTTTCCGTGCATAAGTTGAGAAAGTATAGCTGGATTGTTAATAATTTGGATTTTACAATTTAGTTATGGTCCTTTTGGAACTACTGTCATTGTGGATGCAAGTTTATTTATGATGATAGGTAAATGATGTCCTTGTGCAATATTATTTATTGAGTAATATTCACTGTTACTAATAGTAATATGGAAGTTGGAAATAGCTGCTTAAGGACTTCGTTCTTTTTTCCACCTCAAGAAATAAAAAGGAGTTTCCATTGAACTTCTTTTCTTTAATTTTTAATGGGAAGTGTTTTCTGGAGATGATTCTCTGGCAAACAAATGGCTATAGAAATAGTTGTTATATGTAATATTTTAAAGTGAAATTTTACTTACCAAAAAGAAAAAGGAAAGAAATTAAAGAATTCTCCATGTAATATGAATTAGTTCAACAAAAAAATTAAGAAAATAATAATAGAATTAAACCTGCAGGCAAGTCACTTCATTGTGGAAAATTTTTCTGATTTAACAAGTGGGCTGTAAGCTATTCTGTTCATTGAAGATTTCTTGATACTTCGTTTGGTTGAAATGGTTTATGTGTAGTATAATCAACCATCTATTCCTTTCCTTTTAGATCTCGAGTTCGCCTTGTCTGTCTTCCTTATGGTGGTAATTTGCTAGGCTGATTCAATCTGGCATGGGACATGTCCATCTGACAAACTGTTGATGGTAGAATACTTCAAACCTTCGTTGAAAAGATTGATAAGGTGTTTTACCTTTTTAATCAAACATTACTTGCTTCTCTTAATGAACGCTATCTTACTAATAATAAGATTGCTTAGTTGTTAAAAAATAAGGATTACACCTCTCCTCTCGTAGGAGCCCTCTCTCGCCTAGCGAGACATCTCTTTTGTTGGGTCCCCCAACAGAGCTTTTGTCTTCCACCTTTATTCATCCTTTTCCTTCCCCTCAAACACCACTGTTTCACAGATGGACCCAGACAAGTTAGCCGATGACCTCCTCAACATCCAACTCACGGTTGATGAAGAAGACAATATCCCTATCACAAGATCTCAAAGAGCCATAGCCTTAGAAGAATGTTCCCTCAGCCTCATGGGCCGTTTCCTTACAACGAAATCGCTCAATATGAGGGCAGCGAAGCATACAATGCGAATCGCATGGAGGATGGGTGACGATGTTCGCATTACAGAAGTCGGTAACGGTCTCCTCCAATTCAAGTTCTCGAACAACTTCCAACTGCAGTGGGTCCTAGACCACGGGCCCTGGAATTTCGACAACCACTTCCTCTTACTCCGACGATGGGAAGTGGGTATGTCTAACACCAACACCAACTTCTCTCATGCAACCTTCTGGATCCAAGTGTGGGGTATCCCATTTGAGATGATGACTGAAGAAGTGGATACTAAAATCGGGAGTCGCCTGGGGTTATTTGACTCAGTGGACAAACGGAGTTGGTCTTCCGAGAGTAGTAGTAATCTCCGCATCCGAGTGGCAATCCCGATAGTAAAGCCGTTGCGACGGGGAGGTTATCTACTCAGCCCCGAAGGACAACGTTTTTGGGTGCACTATCGCTATGAAAGGCTTCCTACCTTTTGCCATTGCTGTGGATTATTGGCTCACACCACTACTCAATGCAAGGTTCCGGTCTCCCATCCCCTACCATATGGGGATTGGATGAGGGCAATAATGGGCGGTCGGACTATGCCATCCAGGGAGCAGGAGACCCATAAACCGAGCCCAGCGGCTAACGGTTCGGAACCCACCACCTCAGATGACTACGCCCATGGCCACATGGGAGTTACCCTAGTTGGGGACCCTCAAAGTCCACTTTCCGTGATACCCGCTCCCCAAAAGGCAAGAATAAATATGACTCCATCAATTCCGGAATTCTCTCAATTTTCAAATCCCATACCAGCTGTCCAAAAGTCAACCATTAATGATTGCACCAGCGCACAAGGGGTAGAAATGATGGCTAAGGAAAAAGAGAAATGTACGGAGTTGGATTCATGCAAACCCATGCATGATTTACGTCCTTTGTCAACTAATCCCACCATGAACCTTACCAGCCACTATTCAACCCAATTGGAGGATATCAAGGCAAAAACCAAGGAACTAGCCACGTGGAAACGTTTGAACAACAAAAAGGAAGGCATGCAAATTGATAGGAGTCAGGCTAGTGATTTCCTCATTGGGATCAAAAGGCCCATAAGTGGAATAGAAGTGACCCACTCTACTGGAGGACTGCGACACAAACGGGGTAAGAAGTCTACCACCCCTCAGCTGAATGATGACAGTATTGAATTGGCGGGAGCTGATGTTCAGCCCCGCCAATCCCAATGAGGCTCATAAGTTGGAATTGCCGGGGGCTTGGGAACCACCGGACAATTCGAGCTCTTCACCATCTTGTGAGGAGTAAAGCTCCCTCCGTCTTATTTCTCATGGAGACTAAGTCAGATGTTACTAGGATGACAACAATAAAAATCAACCTTGGTTTCCACAATGGACTTATCGTTCCCAATTTTGGACGAAGCGGTGGTGTTGCACTCATGTGGAAGGAAGAAGTTGATCTGGTAATACAAAACTACTCTCTTTTCCATATTAACGCTTATATTCAACAAAATGGCTCTTTTTCCTGGAGAGTCACCGGCTTTTACGGCCGACCTGAAGCATCCATGAAACCAGAATCTTGGTGGCTGCTGAGATATTTAGGAAGTCTGGGCAACCTTCCTTGGCTTTGCCTAGGTGATTTTAATGAAATTCTTACTCAATCAGAGAAGCGAGGTAGACATAGGCGACCCCTCCAACGCATGACGGATTTTCGAGAAGCTTTGAATGATTGTCTACTGATCGATATGGGATATCGGGGGGTCCCATTCACTTGGGACAATAATCGAGATGCTGATGAGAACGTCCAAGAGCGCCTTGACCGTGTAGTGGCTTCACTCTCTTGGCTGTCCCATTTTAATGGCAGTTTGGTTCACCATGTACCCACATCCAAGTCTGATCATGTGGCGTTATTGGTGGAGATTGGTACTCTCTCCTCCCAAAACCCACGTAGGAAGCGGTTACAAAAATTTGAAGAAAAGTGGGCAACTTCGGAGGAATGTGAGGAGGTGATTCGATCAGTGTGGGAATCTTCCATACAAGACCCGCTACAAGGTAGTCCTATGTACCGCCTGGTGGAAAAGATCAAACTCTGTTGAAGTAAACTTGCAGAGTGGGGTAAACTATTCAATGGGGCCGATAGAATCAAGATGGAAGAGTATACAAAGAACCTGGAAGCCTTGATGAAGTCCAACGAAGCAGGTTGCCACAATGAAGCCATTTTTCACCTTAAGACTGAGATGAATGTTTGCCTCTTGCGAGAAGAGATTTATTGGCGTCAGCGAGCGAAAGCTTTGTGGCTTGAAGCTGGGGATAAAAACACAAAGTATTTCCATCAAAGAGCTTCACAGAGAAAAAGGAAGAACCTCATTATGGGTCTTTTTGATTCTTCTGGTCATTGGCAGGAAACAGATTCTGAGGTAGCCAACATAGCAGAGAAGTATTTCATGGAGTTGTTCTCCACAGACCATCCCTCACAGATACACCACACCATTGACGCCATTGAGCCCATGGTCAGCCCGGACCATAACAACAACCTTCTCCAATCCTTCACTGCCATAGAGGTGAAGAATGCACTCTTCCAAATGCACCCATCCAAGGTTCCCGGCCCTGATGGGATGTCTTGTTTTTTCTATCAACGGTACTGGCACATAGTGGGAAATGAAGTCACAACAACAGTCCTCTCCATTCTAAACTCAGGCCAAATGCTCTCCAAGATAAACTTCACCCACCTTACCCTTATCCCTAAAGTGAAGAGCCCTCAATATATTGGAGAGTTTCGGCCTATCAGCCTCTGCAACATGATATACAAGGTGATCTCCAAGGTTCTAGCCAACCGGTTACAAGGAGTGCTCCCTATGGTGATATCTGATACGCAGAGTGCTTTCCTGCCTGGTAGGCTTATCACAGATAATATAGCTGTTGCCTATGAACTAATGCACACCATGAAGATGAAGCGATCCAGAAAGGTCGGTTATATGGCCATGAAGTTAGACATGAGCAAAGCTTACGATCGTGTCGAGTGGGAGTTTTTGGAACAGACCATGCTGAAGCTGGGTTTCGCAGATAAATGGGTTAATCTAGTAATGGCTTGCGTCCGTATTGCCTCATATGCTATCCTCATCAATGGGAACCCCATCGGTTATATCAAGCCCACTCGAGGCATTCGACAAGGGGATCCTCTCTCGCCCTATCTTTTTCTAGTCTGTGCAGAAGGTTTATCTTCCCTCTTGAGAAGGGCGGAACGGATTGGCTCCATTCATGGCCTCAGTGCAAGCAGGTACGGTCCAAAAGTTTTGCATCTATTATTTGCTGACGATAGCTTGTTATTGACCCAGGCAACCCCACAAGAATGTGCCGCAATACTCCACATCCTGAATCTCTATGAGAAGGCCTCAGGGCAAAAGGTGAATAGAGGAAAAACATCTATATCTTTCAGCACAAACACTACAGAAGCAGCAAAAAGGACTATCTACTCCCTGCTGGGAGTAGATGGCTCTACTCCCCCTAGTGACAAATATCTCGGCCTCCCTGTCATTGTTGGCAAATCAAAAACTCAGTCTTTTGGCGATCTCAAAGAAAGAGTGGTGAAGAGGATTACGGGATGGAAGGAAAAATCTCTTTCAAGAGCAGGGAAGGAAGTTCTGATAAAAGCCGTGGCTCAATCTATTCCGACATACACTATGTCTTGTTTCAAATTACCTAAAACTTGGTGCCACGACCTGCAAGCTACAATTGCCAAATTTTGGTGGGGACAACGAGAAGCTGAACACAAGATCCATTGGGTAAGCTGGATGAAAATGTGTAAACCAAAAGGGGTTGGCGGAATGGGTTTCCGTGACCTCCATGCATTTAATATGGCTCTTCTCGCTAAACAAGGATGGCGTCTCTTGCATAATCCCCATTCATTATTCTACCGAGTTTTCAAAGCAAAGTACTTCCACCAAAGCTCCTTCTTACAGGCAAAACTAGGTTCTCATCCTTCTTATATTTGGACGAGCTTTATGGCTGCTCAACCCATCCTCAAGGGTGGGGTGACATGGAAAGTGGGCAATGGTAATAGTATCAATATCTGGCGAGATAAATGGTTGCCAGTGTCTCTCAGTCGCCCAAACATACCGACTCAAGTGGAACTGGTTCGGGATCTTTTAACCACAGACCGCCAGCAGTGGAATTCCCCCCTCATTGCAGAGCTTTTTGAGCCCCATATTGCTGCCATGATAAATAACGTTGCTCTGGGTGATGGGACATCTCATGACAGACTTCTTTGGAACCATACCCCTAAGTGTACGTTCACAGTGGCGTCAGCTTATCGTCAAGCCATTAAGACCAATGAGGAATCTGATGTGGCAGAACACTCTAGAGCTTCAACCACGTACCGGTTTTGGCGTGGGCTCTGGAAAGCTCAAGTGCCCAACAAATGTAAGCACATGATGTGGAGAGCGTGCAGAAATACTTTGCCCACTCTGTCAACACTTGGAGGACGCGGAGT
>BKZX01019772.1:0-11960 GCA_014362285.1 Fagus crenata
TGAATTCTGGAGAGCCAACACCACGCTTATTCCGTAGACAAATGCTTATATTCCAAAAGAAAGAACTTTTAATTTTAGACATTAACTCCAATTGTCTCTAGTTATTACTTATTAGCCAATTTTATTTTGAATATTTGATGGATGATTTAGAGATATTTTTAACGTATTTAAACATTTACTTATTTGATAAGTATTTATTCAAATTATTTGATCTCATATTATCCATTTAATAATCAAGTGTGTTAAAGTGTATTATAATTTACGGTTTGAACCAATGGGAAATTGAAATGTCATTAATTAAAACTAACCCAAAAGATGGACCAATCATAATTAAATCATTATAATCTCATGTATTCTTAACCAAATAATTATGGTGTACCTTAACCGTTGAAAGTTCGATTGATTGTAACTTTTGCATTTGTGGTCTGATTTTAGTGTATGACATGTTATTTCAATCATATCGACTTAAAGATCTATTTAATTGCTTTTAATTGTTGATCAGACGGTCGAAACAAAACTTTAACCTATTGTTAGAAAGTTTTGTGCTTCCTATCATTAGAATTTCAAAATAGTGAAAACCTTAGTATGTGTTAGGGTTGAAATGTAGGTAGCAAAATAGGGTGTTTACGAAACGTTGACTCGAATACCCAAGGTTATAAAATAAAAAATAAAAAAATGGGGTGTCTACAACGGTTAGGAAGACCTCTATATAACCTTGTAGAACCTCCAACTAAGTGGTATGAAACCCTTAATCCTGAAACTCTGCCAATATCTCCAAGAATCTTCCTAACTTAGGTATCAAGGAGTTCTTGGCCGGTGTCACTTACGGTATGTTTGGAAGTTTGGAAGGAGAGGAGAGTAGAGGGTATGAGGGGGAAGGAGAGGAGAGGGGAGGAGAATAGTTATCCCTTCCCCTTATTTGGATGTTAAAAAATTAAGTAAGGGGAGTGTAACTGATGAGAATCAACAAGCACCATTAAAGGATCCATTGCATGTTCCAGTTGGACCTATTACTAGAGCAAGATCCAAGAAGATCAAAGAAGCACTTAATGGGCTGATTCAAGATATTTGGGCTGATTCTACAACGGGGCATTCCAAGCTTGGCCCAAAGGAAGAAGAAGGCTTAATAAATTTAATCCAAGCTACTGATGGGGCTGATCGTGCTTAATTGGGCGTAATTTCCTCAGAAATGGCGTGGATTAATGGCTGATTATTGGAGAGGACTAAGAAGGGGAAAGTGGCTGATTACTTTCTAAAATCAGACCAATTAATTGGCTGTTTGACTTGTCTATTTAATTGGCTGATTTACTTTCCAGTTCCATACCAATTAAATTGGCTGATTGATTTTTTTCCATTTCAGACTTTCCTTATGCGAGATTTCCTTATCTATTTTAGTCTATTATTGGCTGCTAATGTCAAACACAATTAGTGTTAATTTTAGGCTCTTAATTTTAGTCTTTTTAGAACTCAGTTATTTTCCTTTTATTGTATGGGCGTGTAGGGTTGAAACAAGGTTATAAATAGCCTGCACTCATTGTAATAAAGTATCATTGAATCTGAATACAATGAAAAACGTGAGGTTTGTTTCTTCTATTAGTTCTTCAGTGAACTTGTGAACTTATCAAGGATTCTTCCTTATGGCGTTCAAATCTTATACCTTCGGTTCATGATTCATTTATAATCATTGGTTCGGGGTTTGTTATCTTTATACCTTTGATTCGCGTTTCATTTATAAACATTGGGTTGAGGTGTTCTATCAAAATTCTGATTTTAGCTTTCTTGGGCAAGTATTCCAATATTGTTTGCTGGGTCTTAAAGCGTATCTATTGAGGATCGCATCAGTAACATATATCTGTTCCCTTTGTTTGGATGTTGTAGGAAAAGGAGAAGGGAGGAGAATAGTAATATAAATTGACAATTATGGCACTCATTTACCAATTTTAAAGAAATAAGGCTTAAATACTATTTTGGTCATCAACCTTTGGTCTTTGTGTCAAATTGATCCTCAACCTTTCAACCTTGGGTCAAAATAGTCTTTGCCGTTAAGTTTTTTATGGAATATGCTGACGTGGCTAACATTTTTTTTTTTTTAATATTAAAAATATCTGACGTGGCATGCCAACTCAAATTATTTTTTTTTTAAAACCAAAAAATTTTGATCATCATACTCACTAATTTAATTTGAGTTGGCACATGAGTTTGATGATCAGATTTTTTTTTTTTTTTTTTTTTTAAATCTGAGTTGGCATTTTTTTTATGATTAAAATTTGAGTTGGCATGTCACATCAAACATTTTTAATATTTAAAAAAAAAAAAAAAAAAAACTTTTAGCCATGTCAGCATTTCCCAGCCAACACTTAACAACAATGACCATTTTGACACAAGATTGAAAGGTTGAGTACCAATTTGACACAATTAAAAGGTTAGGGACCAATTTGACACAAAGGCCAAAGGTTGAGGACCAAAACTGTATTTAAACTAAGAAATAAATATAAATTGACATCATAAGGGTAAAATTGATAATTCGCATCTTTTTTAAATTAGTGCAACCACTAATGACTAACCTCCCCTTCCAAATTCCCCTAATTTTGGGGAATTAAAAATGAGGGTTTTGGAGGGTAAGATACCCCTCCAAATTCCCTCAAACCCTTCTCACTCCCACTCTAAAAAAAACATTCAACTAAGATTCATTAAACCATCCCTATGAATATAGTGGCACGTGAGTTTCTTTTTTCCTTTCTTCCATCATGATTTCTAAGGGATCCGATACTCAATTTTTTTTTTTTTCAAATCCCTAACCCTCTAGCACAGCCATTCACCACCCCTCCCTCTCACACAACACTTCCTTCCAATTTAATGGATCATGAGGTGGCCGGAACAAATGGAAAAAACCAGGGGAATCTTTTAAAATTTGAATTAGACGAGTTAATAAGTTAGCCACATATATGTCATGACCCCTGACAGACGCTAATTCTAACCTTGGCTTGCTAAAAACTATGCAATTCCCCTTGCAACTGTGGGGAAGAGAAGAAGCTAAGGTATAAAAGGTAGAATTAGTACCCAAAAGTAATATTGCACCTCCCAAGCTATCCACACTTTCCCATTTGGGCTGATCATCAATATTCGTTATATAAATTTCGAAAATAACCAACTCCCCGTTGGGCTTTAAGCAATCAAACTTCCTTACAGATCTCAAGAAATCTTTGTGGATATTATACCATATTTCTACTCGAACCAACCTACACAGACATCTTCAACGCACGAGGGAGGGATGGTCAATGGCTGTTCGAGAGGAAGGGGCGATGAAAGGCTGTGCAAGGGGGTAAGGGATTTCAAAAAAACAAAAAAAAAATTGAGTATCAAATCCTTTAGAAATCACGATGGAAGAAAGGAAAAAAGAAACTCACCTGCCATTATATTCGTAATTTTTTTTTTTTTTTAATTTTGGGTTGGTATTTTTTTTTATTAAAATTTGAGTTGGCATGTCACGTCAGATATTTTTAAAATTAAAAATAAACCGTTAGCCACGTCAGCATTTTCAATCCAATACTTAACGATAATGACCATTTTGACACAAGGTTGAAAAGTTGAGGACCAATTTGATACAGTTGAAATGTTAGGGACCAATTTGACACAAAGGCCAAAAGTTAAGGACTAAAATAGTATTTAAAGCTATATTCTAAGATTGTTTGAATGATCTCAATTTTGTTTTTCTGATTGAATAAATCTCTAAATAAATACATTTTCAACATAAAAAAATAAATAAACAAACAAACAAACAAACAAAAAAAACCAAAATATTTCTTTACATTTCATTTTTAGTAATTTTCTTATGCGTCACACGGGTTTGCGACTAGTTTCCCAAGTATTTTAAGTCTCCTTCGGTTAAAGCTCTAGGTAGAGTTAAAACATTGCTTGCATTTTGTTGAGGGTAAGCCTTGGAAACCCCAAGCCCACTACAAAGAACGCAGGCCCGAAACGCGTTGGGCCTGCTCCACTAGCCCACACATGCAAGGAGCCAAAACTATGCTACATGAAAGCCCATTAGCCTCAAACAAGTGTACCACACTGGCCTACTGAAAGGTCCAATCTCTCACTGAATTTGGCGCTAATGCTTGGATCTCCAGCAACTAATGTGTATCAGAGGATTCAAGAATTCTAAGAAAATACAAGCTTGATGTTGACTAAACAAAGGGGACTTCCCTGTCTATATATATTTTCCTTCCTTTCTTTTGCAGACAGCAACTACAACAACACATGTTAATGACTTCACAAAACACATTTCATGACTTTTGTTCTTGATCTCATCTTGTCACAGCTACTGGAGGGGAAATAATTCGAAGATAAAACAAACAAAACTAGATGGTTAGGATTTAACTAAGTCACACCATTTTTGGTTCGGTCGTGTCCGAACAATATATGTGTTCGGTCTTTAAATCGAAATTTCACTCGGCACATATTGAATCTTCTCACCCACGTCTTGTCAACCTAATGTTCGATCCTATTCTAAGTATGTTTTGTGTTCGGTCTTTTCCGAACTATGTGCTTGTTCGGTTCAAATAAAACCGTAAAGGTGATCCGGCCCAGTCGAATTACCTAAATCCTCTTCCTGTCATCTTCCCGCTGATCGTCTTCGGCTTATATTCGGTCATCATATCCACGTGTATCCTTTGTATTCGGTCAAGTCCGAATATGTGTCCTTACGTTCGGACAGTGCAGAAATGGACTAAAATAATGTTAAAACCCTTCATTCGATGCTCGAAATATCTAGAGCAGAGATCATTGAGCTCCTCTCCTAAATTAAAACTCTGCACAATAAAACTTTGAATTGACAGTTGCTTTATCTTCGATAAATGCACCAAAATATCCAAATCCAAGGAGTGTAGAATACATAAAAAAGACGTAATAAGCTAGGAGAGAGGGATGAGAAGAAAATCTGTCACTAAAAACCGGCAGAACGCAAGCTAGGGAAGCAGGTATACTCAAACAGACAACCTAAAAATATCTTGGAGGACTGACGGAATTAAATAAATTGGGAAGAGGGACAGTAAATATCTAGGAAAATATCACCAATCTCAGGGAGATATAAATAGAAGGAGACTCCACAGTGAAAAAAAGAAGAAAAAATGATCCACCAAACTTTACTCAGCTTTGCCACATAATCTTACAATTATTCTATTTGGTAAAAGGAAAAACTGACTTAGTCATCGGAGAATCAAAAGGCCAACCCCACTGGTTGACCAAGATTCTGACGATACCATTCGTGCTATAAACTTTCTCTTATTGCAGTACTTCAGGATCCTGTTCGGACTAACGACCTGGGGACTACTTTCTCGTCTTAAAGTCAGCTTTTCCAACTGTAACTTTTTATGTTTCGACAGCTACAAATATAGAGGTTAAAGCTAAAGATCTCTTTTTCTTCTTTGTCAATGGCAGAACGTTTCAGGCAAGATGAATCATAATCCAAGCTATGGATCCAAGAGAAAAAATGGTTCTTTAATAACAAGTGTAATCTGTGTAGCTTATCGTGGAATTTTTTTAAATTTTTTGTAATGGTTTTTTTTTTTCGAAACAAAAGTTTAATTATATCTTAAAGTTGGACGTTTGGGCTATTATTTGTTATTAAATTTCAGGATAGTTTGGTTTTTAGGTTCAATATTAGGGCATTTAAGTAATTAGCTAAGATAGTTAAGCCTTTCTTTGTCTTTTGACCATAAAAGAGAGGGTAAAGTCGGATTCACCCTTAACTAAAGGACGGGCTAGTCAAAATAATTTTTAAAGTCACTTAAATAGTGAATTAAAAAAAAAAAAAAAGAAAAAAAAGTCACTTAAATAGTATTTGGTCAAACCTAATATGTTGGGGTTGACTGTCATTTTCGTTAAAGTTTAGGACAGTGTAATTCAACTAAACCTAAAGAGAGGGTTGCATAATTTGCCCTAATATGTATAAAGGACTGCATAAATTTACTTTCAACAAAATAATAAGATAATTTTGATATGTTCTAAAAAATTGATATGCACAAATAATAAGATCATATCCCATTAAGACTTATCAATCACAAGGTTTAGCATATGTTGGTCCCTAGCGGGGATGGTAATCACGTTAGGTGGTGATCACAAACTTTAAATAACATGTTTGCAGAGAATTAATTGTGTACAAATCAAATAAAAGTCCAACTATTTTATAGACACGTCTCACACCTATTTGCAATAGACATCTCCATTCATGAAAGGATGTCATATCCAAAAGATTTAATTTTTTTATTTTTTATAATATGGATATCCAAAACTTTATTCTGAAAAATCTCATAAACACATGCAATCCTCATCCCACATGAACCAAAAGATGTATTAATACGTTTATGTTTGTGAAACACTATCATCCACCAAGGAGGTGTTATTCTATGTAAATAATTTTTAGAGAGAATAAAATAATAGAATTAGTTGTTTCAAGGGAATCAATGCATCCATATAAATTATTTCAAGGGAATCTATCCTCCTACACAATTTGTGTTTTAAGTGAAATAATAATATGATTATATTTCATTGATAATTAAACCTAATTTATATACATAATGCAATGTAAAAGATGGACCCACTTCATACTTCTAATGTCTAAGAAACCACTAATGTCAACATAACAATTGAAGATAAACTCAAATACTGGTGACATCTATTATTTCTCACACCACTCTACTATTGGCTCCTATTATTTCTCACACCACTCATCCCATGTATTCAATTGCTGCCCCTATCGATCCACCACCCATGCATGCACATTTCATTCCCCCCCCCCCCCCCCCCCCCCCCCCTTAAAGTTGGCTCTTGTCCTCAAGAGCATAATCCAAAGATTTTCATTGTATATATGTCCGACCTTCTCAAGTTGCTTCACATACAATGGACCATGATCATGTGACCGTGGAGGTGGTATATCTTTGGCCTTTGCAAAAATGTCTTCAACCCGATGTAAAAGTTGTTGCATGCTCCACTTGTGTGATTGCTTCCATGATCTTCCTATCTTCGGGCTTGCATTGCTCATCACCCTCCTTAGATGGCTTCTCTTGTTCATAGCCATGACTAGCCAAAGGCAAGGCTTCCCATTTCACTTGCATTTCCTTGATCATTTTCGGTTAATCAAAGACTAGAGAACGTATCTCTTACAATTTCTCCACGCATCCTAACTCCGATATCATTTGATACATTCACAATTTTTAGAGAGAGTAAAATAATACTATTGGTTGTTTCGAGGTAACCAATGCTTCCAACAAAAATTATTTTGAGGGAGTCTAGACTCCTACACAATTTGTGTTTTAACTAAAATAATAATGATGATATTTCATTGATAATTTCACCTAATTTATACCTAATACACATAATGCAACATAAAAGATGGACCAATTTCCTAGATTTATGGCCACAATAAAAATACTCCGAAGTTCTAGGTGACCATTACCGTTAACATAAAAATTGATGAAAATAACTCAAATAGGATGCAACCTATTATTTCTAAGACCACTCTCCTAAGACTCTTATTATTCTCACACTATCATCTCACCTCTTCAATTACTATCCATTTGGACCCACTACAGATGTACGTATCACTGCATCAAATTATGGTTACAGCATATCGTACCTTATAATTTCTGCAAGCAGGACACTTGTTAGAACTTTAACGTGATGGCTTACAAAAATTCCATAACTAACCTTATGGCTCTAACTGAGAAAGTGGGGCAGGAAGCTAAGAGGTCATTTGGTACATCAAACTCAAACTGTGATTCAGTGATTTGAATCCATAATCACTGGGTCCCACTGAAAAAAAAAATCCTATTTGGTACTTGAAATTTAAGTGAAGTCTGAAATCCTAACTTGAGTTTTATGTGAGTCTCATGCCAAATTTAAGAACAGCTGATTTGTTGTTTTTGGATTCAGACTTTAAGTCAAATCCGGATTGAACTCACATTTTATTACCGTTACTGGGCCCCACAACTGACTACCTTCTCCCCTATTCTCTCTCTCTTCCATTATTTCAAGTTCCAGACTTTTCTCTCTCTCTCTCTCTCTCTCTCTCTCTCTCTCTCTCTCTCTCTCTCTCTCTCGGCCATTACAGAGGGCTCTGCCCCTTCACCTCAAGCGCCGCCATCTCATCTCTCTCAACCGCCGCAACCGATTTCAACGAACCTCTCCTCTCCCCTCACGGCGAAACCTTCGTCATCGCTGCTCTAGGCAAAGACTCCAAGCTCATCCACGACAACGATTCCTTCATTTCCAAGTTTTGCCAAAACCCTAACCGGCCATTACAGAGGGCTCTGCCCGCAATTACTTCACGCCTACCCCACGACGATACTGGGGGTTGTGCCGGTACTGTGTTCATCAATGAAGAAGGAGAGGGAGAGGGAGCTGTCTTTTGTGTTAAAAGGGTACTTTTTATGTTTAGTATATAAAAAGGGTGCAAAGAAAATAATAAAAATGAAGATGATAAGCTTGTGTTTTAGAGAGAGAGGGAAGACGGGGAGAGAGACAGTGAATGGAAGGAGAGTGAAAAAAATGGAGAAGATGAGAACAGTAAAAAAGAGAGAGAACGGGAAGAATGAGAAAAGGAGAAGATGAGGACAAATAAAATAAAGAAGAGATGGATTAGAGGGGAGGGGGTTGTGTATGTGTCAAAGAGAGGGAGAGTATTGGAGATTTGTGGAGAGAGAAAAGAAGATAAGAAGATAAGATTTATTTATTTATTTTGTATTTTTATTATTTTAAAAAATTAATGTAATGATAAAATTATAATGAAATTGTTAATTTTGTATTGATAGTAGATTAAAAGGGTGAGGTCATTTACAATTGTTATAGGTGCAATCAAGTCTAAAAATCAAAACTATGTACCAAATATAATTTTTTTTTTTTTAAATTGTGATTTCAGTTGTGAAACCAGAACTATGTACCAAACAGAATTTTTTTTACAATATTGAATTCAAATCAGGATTAAAGTTCCAACTTGAATACTAAAAAGAGTCACGAAACTAAAACAGAAAACGAAAACAGGTACCAAACAGTCCCTAAACTTTTACTTTCTAGCTTACTATTAAGCCAATGCAGTTGAAAACTAAGATTGATAAACAAATAACCCATCGTAATATTTGTAGTGAGAAGAAAGCAACATAAGCTACCTAATGACCCCATTCTGTTAGCCAATGAAATGATAGTGCGACTGAGTATTGCTAATGCTAACCCATAATCCACCCTTGATCTGTTTTTAATTCATTCTTTTTAATTACTCCCAATTGTAAGAAAACCCAAAGCTGCAACCAGAAAGATTTTTTAAACAATATATCATTATTATAATTCTCTTGTACTTATGAAGAATTAGTTTATTATGTCCAATGAAGAGAGCGCATCTAGTTGTTTCTTCCTTGATCCCACTTTGTTATATCCAAAAAATAATTATTTGATGTAAGCCTAGTAGAAGAAAAGGTAGAAAAATGGTTGAGGAGTAATATAATAATACACCCTAATGAAAGTGACTTTGTCCAAAGCATCTTCGCAATGAACAAAAGTTTCTCTTTCTTGTACTTACACATCTGAGTTAATATACAGCTTCAGGACGCCGAATAGAACAAGTCAGCATTGTTATTAACACCCCCCACTTGGCTTTTAGCAAAAAAAAAAAAAAAAACCCACTTGGCTCTCTCTCATCAAAGCCGGCCTTCAAAAATCCATCTTAAAATACACAAATTAAGCATTTTCCTTCACTTCGTTTCCTCTGATCCCCTTTTTGGGTTTCTCTTTTCCAACAAAACCTCCAACAATTCAGCCATTTGAAGTAATTCTTACAAGAAAAGATGGACAGGCTTATAAGCTTAGAGGTTAGAGTCATCAAACATTGTTCCTATACGTATTGAACATACACAGAAATGTTACGGCCAGCTGACCTTGCGCAATGTTATGTACACCATGCCAGTTGCCTTTCGGCTTCAACCATTGATCAAGACTCGTTACACGATCAGACCACAGTGTGGGATTATATCACCTCTCGCAACGCTTACCATAGAGATTATTTATCATCTCCCACCAGGCTCCAATCTTCCCCATTCATTCCCTCACTGCGATGATTCTTTCCTTTTGCAAAGCGTAGTTGTTCCTGGTGCCACCATTAAGGAACCATCGTTCATGTTCGAAGCTGTACCTAATGATTGATTCACCACAAAGAAGAAGCAGGTTTTTATAGACAGTGGGATCAAGATCATGTTCGTTGGCTCGCCCATTTTGGCTCAACTTGTGAACGATGGTTATATGGATGAAATTAGAGAAGTTCTTGAGAAGAGTGACCCGGAATGGAAAGCTGTGGACTCGGTTGATGCACATGGAAAAACTTTACTTCATTTGGCGATTTCTCAAGGTAGAGCCGAACTGGTTCAGTTACTCCTCGAGTTTGAGCCGGACGTCAAGGCTCAAACTCGATCAGGGTCTAGCCCACTTGAGGCCGCGGCAGCGTCCGGGGAAGCCTTGATTGTTGAGCTATTATTGGCTCGTTGAGCGAGTACAGAGCGGTCCCAGTCGTCGACTTGGGGACCAATTCATCTCGCGGCTGGTGGGGGTCACATGGAGGTGTTGAGGCTTCTATTACTCAAAGGGGCGAATGTGGACGTGCTCACAAAGGATGGGAATACAGCTTTGCATTTGTCAGTCGAGGAGCGAAGAAGGGATTGCGCGAGGCTTTTGTTGGCAAGCGGTGCAAGGGCTGATGTTCGTAACAGTGGCGATGGTGACACTCCTTTACATATTGCTGCAAGCTTAGGTGATGAAAATATGGTCAAGCTTTTGTTACTGAAGGGTGCCAACAAAGATGTCCGAAACCGAGGTGGAAAAACAGCTTACGATGTTGCAGCCGAATTTGGCCACAATTGGCTTTTCGATGCACTCAAACTTGGAGACAGTCTATGTGTTGCTGCACGGAAAGGTGAAGTAAAAACAATCCAAAGGCTTCTTCAGAATGGAGCTGCAATCAACGGGCGAGACCAACATGGATGGACCGCGCTACATAGAGCTTCATTCAAAGGAAAAGTAGATGCAGTTCGAGCTTTAGTTGAGAAAGGTATTGATATTGATGGTAAAGATGAAGATGGGTACACGGCGTTGCACTGTGCGGCGGAGTCAGGACAAGCGGAGGTGATGGAGTTGCTTGTAAAGAAAGGAGCAGATGTGGAAGCGAGAACCAACAAGGGCGTGACTGCGCTGCAAATAGCAGAATCCCTGCATTACATAGGAATCACAAGGATACTTATTCAGGGAGGTGCTACCAAGGATAACATGGTACTGGTTCCAACACCCAAGTCGCTTCCTTTTGGAAACAAAATGTTGGCAACACAAGAGGCTGAGATTGGAGGGCTCAAGAAGAAACCCAGTAGGGATAGAGCGCTACGTAGGAGTAGCTTTGGTCAGTCCGTGCCATTGGCTGTGCTCTAGCTCGTGAATATTGTTGCACACTAAGATACATATTTTAAGGAGTGTGTACGGGATAATGTGCATCCATAGTGTTTATGTTTCACTACCCATGCTCTAGCTAGCTGTGAGGGTAAATTTTTAATTATAAATCTAATGAGGAGCGGACCGGTCAGTATAAGAGCGGCACGGACATAAAGGCCACTACGCGGACTCATTGAATAGTGACGTGCCGTGCAAAACTACAGATACTCTAAATCCCCGCATTCAATGCCAGACAAATGGGTGGTTGGGGACATTTAATGCTAAACTGCGAGGTGACCCGCCAGGTAATATCCCACGTGGGGACAAGCACACAAAGTCATAAATGTTTCGGGGCAGCCCACGCACGTGGGGGTGGACAGACATCTTAGTGTCCCATCTTAAGACAGTTTCACTGTTCAAAGCTAATCAATCACATCAGCATGTGACCTGTAACTAGAGGGCCTATAAATAAGGGCTCATATGCGGAAATACGGTATGCTTCC